>ONZH01018076.1:0-196451 GCA_900303285.1 Rhinella marina
AGCCAGTATCTCAGGCTGCGGAAAGAATTGGAGTCACTGTATTGGCGGGTGGGGATCAACAAAAGGAATTGACCGGCTGAATCTGAGATGAGGCAGTATCATACAGCAGGTACCTCCTGGTTCTTGAACGGGATTATGGGACCTTAGGGCTCCTGATCCCTTTGAGAACTGCCGGGAGGTGTGGTAATAAATCGGTCGCAGGTCTCACTGAACTCCAGGGTGTTTGCAGGAATCTCGGAGGGTATCTGGGGGTGGTGAGATCTTACTATACTGACTTGTTTCAGAAAAAGTTTTGGATAAAGGAATAAATGGCTCAATTCTTGGAGGCAACTCCAGGCCCTGACACTAATGATGTGGACTTTTCTCCTTTGACAGCAGAATTAACGGTGGAGGAGGTTAAAGTGGCCATTGATCAGTTACATCTAAAGAAGGCACCAGGTCCAGACGGTATTACCGCAGAATTTTATAAGAAGTTCAGAGACCACTTAGCCAATCCTCGTGGAGTTACAAAGTTGTCTAGAAATCACCTGATGCCTCCGTCCAAGGGTGTCTCGATATTCTGCTGTCTAAGGTAAGGAGCCTAGTGAATCAAGAACTGAGGCCGATTGCCCTCTTGAATGTCGAAGGAAGTTCTGGCAAAAATTCTGTTCTCTAGATTAGTCTGTTTGTCCCGGGCACTGTTGTCAGGCTGTCAGTTCGGCACAGTAAAAGGGCGGAACATCTCTGGAGCAGTCATCTCGATAAGGGAGATGTTTGAGAGACGTAAAGCTCTGAGGTGTGGGAGATATGTTGTAGGTCTGGACCAGGCTAAAGCCTTCGACAGAGTAGCCATGAGTATCTATGGCCATTTGTCAAAGTAGGTATTCCGGGACAGTTTATGATTGGCTAAAACCTTTATTTGTGAGGCTGAGAGCTTTCCTCTGATCAATGGTTGGCAGGGGGAACATTCGGGTTGAGGCAGGGGTGAGACAGGGTTGCCCTGAGCCCCTCCTGTATGTGTTTGCCTTGGAACCCCGTTCCTGAGGTCGCTGCAGGAGAGTGATTTTCAGGGGGTGCGGTCCCACGCTGCTTACCTTGGAAGTAGTTGCCTACGCGGATGATGTTGACTGTGGGTGATCTGAGCCTCGTGAGGTAGAGATGTTGTCTGCAGCCATCAAAGCTACTCGGAGGCCTCAGGGTCTCTGGTCAACCTTGAGAAGAGTCAAGCTTCTGGACTTTAAGTATGATCCAGACTTTGATCTGCCACAGTTTGTGAAAGCCTCCACCCATATTAAGATCTTAGGGGTTAAATTTGGTAGGGAAGATAACGCCAGGATAAATTGGGAAGAGAAATTGGAAGCCGGAAATGCAAAGGTTCAGCGATGGAAAAACTGGGGCTGACCTATAGAGAAAGGGTTAAATGTGAAGACTTACCTGTCCTGTCTTCTTGTACGTCCTGTCGTCTTTCCTTTGCCAGAATCTTTCTCAGCTAGGCTCTTCAGCCTGTTTTCCAACTTTTTGGGGGAAAGGTTGCCAATAAAAAGAGGGATCACCTACCTACAAGGAGAGAGGGGGATTGGATATGTTAAATCCAAGGGTGTTCTTGACTCCATGTTTCTAAAGTTAATTTTGGTTGCCTGGACTCAAAAACAGTCCCCTGTGGGTGAATGTGTCAGGGATGGATATTGCCTTGCAGATTTGGGCGAGGCGGCAGTCTCAAGAGGGGTCGATTGACTCGTGGTTCCCCCCAGTACCTGGAGTATGTCTTAGGTGTTAAAAAATGGGGAATAGAGAAGTATTTAGAGAAAGACAGGAAAGATGTTTTCAGGATCTGTAGGACTTCTATATTCAGCCAGCACTGAGGACTGCACAAGTTTTTTGACATTGCCTGGCTGTCGTTGCACGGAAAGCTTTTGTGAGGCATTTAAATTTCTGAGTGTCTAGATCGGATGTGCCCTGGGATGTCAGCAGGAGGAGACGAGGACCATTTTATAACTGATCATCGACGTATGGAAGGAGATAACCAGCAACAAAATGTCCAGTACTACGAGGTGTAACATCACAGGTAGCTGACATTGACCGGTGGATTACCTGTATCTGTACAGAACAGAGGTGTGATTTCAAGGAATCTTGAGAGCTAAGGGAATCTATAGAGAGGAAACAGGAAGTTGGAGGAAGTATGTTTGGGTATTTTGGTTAAGTTTCTGTTATTGATTCATTTTTTTTTTCCTTTATTTGTGATGGACTCTTAAGTTAAATTTATTTAATTTATTTGTTCTTTAGACAATAAGTCTGATTTCTGTTAAAAATTGTTTGTTCAGCTGATTGAATAGTATTTTTGCTTGTTTTTACTAATAAAAATTGCCTCCTATGTATAAGAATATAACTACTATACTATGTACTGGCTCTACTGTAGCAAGAATATAACTACTAAATACTGCTCCTATGTACAAGAATATAACTACTATATACTGCTCCTATGTACAGAATATATACTATAATACTATACATACTGTCTAGTACAAGAATATAACTACTATAATATGCTCCTATGTACAAGAATATACTACTATAAATACTGCTCCTATGTACAAGAATATAACTACTATAATACTGCTCTATGTACAAGAATATAACTACTATAATACTGCTCCTATGTACAAGCTATATACAACTATGCTATAAGATGACTAGACTCCTATGTACAAGATTAATGCTATAATACTGCTCCTATGTACAAGAAATATATGTATACTATATAACTACAAGAATATATATATGTCCTATGTACAAGAATTATAACTACTATAATACTGCTCCTATGTACAAATAAAACTACTATAATACTGTCCATGTCAAGAGTATACCTATGGGGCGTTGAAGGAATGGGGTTGATCTTTTCTCAGATCAGCTCCATAAAGCGGCTAAACCCTGCAAAAGTGCCAATTAACCAAACCAGCCTGGTCATGTAAAGCCGGAAGACTGGGATGGGCCGAAAAAGATCTCGACTTCTACCTTGCACAGTCCAGGTCAGGAGCGGGGTGGCGCGGTCACAGCCTATCGTCGCATCGGAGCCGCTGTGCTGGATGCGCAGAGACTCACGCGACTGGCCGCAGAGCGGTTGGTCCTCATGCGACCAGGTGCGGGACGCAGAGATGGCTCCGACTCGCAGCGAAGCAGGCACGCCTGGGGCGGCATTTGTGGCGCATATCGCGCTGTAGCTGAGGGACTTCCCGGGACCGATCACGCGGAACTCCCTCGCTACCGGTTCGCACCTGGGGGAGCAGACTCCGTAGAGGCCACCACGGACCGGTCATGGGACGGAGTGGATACTATGTGGACAGGTATGTGGATGTCAGATGAGGCCTCAGCATACGTGAGTGGGTCCCACACGTGCGGCGGCTCTTGCCTCATTGTCGCGCAGTTCAGTTGCCACCCGCTCAGACACGGGACAGAGGTCGGAGTTCTTCCCCTGGCAGCTTACACAACCCAGATGCCTGATACGCCTCTCCTCTCCTGGATGAGCACCCTGTTTCTAAACAGGAGTTCTGACTCCACTCTAAAGCATGCTCCAGCATTCAGCATTCACTTACCACAACATGAGGAGTTATAAGACAGTCAATGAGGCCTAAAAAGGGGAAGATAGATTAACCATGTGGAACGAAATGGGAGAGCTGGTCTCCTCCATAATGACTGATGACCCAATATGGGCTGAGAGTGAAGTAAGCGTTTGCAAGCCAAAAGGGGGACCTGGAAGAAGGTCCCCGCCGTAACATGTCAAGGTCGGGAGTGCCTGAGTCGTACCAGTAACCGAACTGGGCTGCTTATTTACGGGCTCATGAAAGCCTTGCTCAGCCTGTCAGCCAGCAGATCTCATCATAGACAGGATCCACAGAGTGGGCGAAACCAAGCCTGGGCGACTCTGTCCAGGGACGTTCTTGCAGAATACATTTCTTCACGCTAAAGAACAACTTCTGCAGCAGCGAGACGCTAGACACCTTACCTGATCCGTACAAACGTGCTTTTTCTCGACTATCGGCAGCAGCGGCTGCGAGAGTTTGCTGCCAAAAGAAGAGAATGTTACAGATGGGAATCCAACGACTGATTGTCAAGTTGATATTTCTCACTCTCTTCAGAAGAGCGTCCAGACATGCGAAGAAATCACTCTCCGGGTCTCCTGCACAGACGGATCGCTCATCCCACCGTCGTTCGACGCGGATGGCAACTTTCACGCTGAATTCTCACCGCACTTAGCTGTGATGCTACTGTTTATTGTGCTGATCTGGGTCAAACTTTAACTGAGGTCGAACTTTCCCCCCGGTCCTAAGGATGGCATTGTTGAGAAGGACTTCACCCATCCTGATTCATGGATAAGTTTCGACCAATGTTTGTTTTATGCTGTTCTTTTTTCTTTGTTACTTGGGAGTATGAATCCTCACTTTTGCTATGGGTTCGGTGGATGGGAGTTGTGGGGAGGGGAGAGAGTATACTATGGAGGTGGAGGGCTGGACGACTGGGAATCTGCATTATTATCACATCCAATACATTAATCATGGTCTGAAAATATCGTCCCTCAATGTTAATGACTTAAACAGTCCCACAAGCGCACAAATGGAAAGAAGCGCTGACTTGAGTGCGATGTTTCTTGCGATAGAAACACATTTACTTGCCAAGATGCAATGAATCCACCGTGGTTTCCGGAGTTGTTCCAGTCCACCACACCTCCAAATCCAGGGAGTGCTCATTGCTATTAAGAAACCGTGGCCTTTTGTCTTATTGACCAGGTGATTGATTCACAGGGCCGGTATGTGATATTAGTATGTTCTCAATAATGTGGTATATACTGTGGCGGCGATCTATCACCGAATAGGAGACAATCACGGTTTTACAACGGTACTCAAACGTATTGCTGAGGTGAACAGGGTAAATTGGTTGTCCTAGGTGATTTCAACTGTATATTAGACCCCGACCGACACTACTACCCCGTCCAGAGCCTTCAACCCTCCCCATTGAAGTCCATACTTTGGCAGGAAGGTCTGACGATGTGTGGGAGAACATTGCATGACTCTGAGAGAGATTACTCTTTTTTCTCAGCATCTCATAATTGTTATTCAAGAATTGATTTTATTCTTAAGATAAACATGCTCTTCTTCTCACATCGGCAGTTACTATTAGGGGATATCAGTGTAGACCACGCACCGGTTACATCAGCTTAGAGAAGCCTTCAACATACCACTATCGCCTGGAGTCAACTCTCACCTACTGCTCAGGCCACTCATAGACAATCTATTGAAAGGAGTTAAACGTTCTTTGACCTAAAACAGGGTCTGTACAGTCCTTTCACCCTTTTGGAACGGCGCACAAGGCTGTCATGGGGCTCTTTTATAAACTTAACCACATATCCGGAAAATTAGGGAACAGACACGCATACTCTGTTGCAAGCTATACGTAAATTAGAGACGGAAAACAAACACACTCAGACTACATTGCTGAAAGCTCACTTATCGAAAAAAGGCAGCAGCTTAGGGACCATTCTACTGCTGATTACAACAAACATCTTTTCTACACAAAGCACGCTTCTATTCCCAAAACAATAAAGCAGGCAAACTACTAGCAGCCAGGGTAAAGGAACAATCTCTAAAATCACGCATACTACCTAATAGACGTGGATGGTCAGACCAAGATAACGCACCCTACTAAAATAGCAAATCAATTCAGGAAGTATTATCCTCACTATATAATCTATTGTCTGACCCATCTACAGCACAACCGTCTATCGCCAGCATTCAAACTTTTCTGGAGAAGTGAATCTCCCTACTCTCACACCCTTCCCAAATTACGCCAGCTTAATGCTGACTTCACATTATCTGAGTCAAATACTGCAATACGTTCCTTTACCATCTGGTAAATCGCCTGGCCCAGACGGACTGACAGGTGAATACTACAAAGCATTCATACCCTACTGTCCCCTCATCTACAATCGCTTTGTAATAAGGCCATGACAGACGGTAAAATGCCAGCAGAAAACCAGGAAGCCTTAATAGTCACCTTGCCTAAACCCGGGAAAACCCGGATAGGCCCCAAAATTTCAGGCCAATATCCCTACTTAACGTGGACACTAAAATTTACGCTAAGCTTATTGCTATACGACTGGCAGAACCTGCCCCAAACCTCATTCATGAGGATCAAGTTGGTTCACGAAAGGTCGACAAGCATATGAAAACACCAGACGGGTATTAAATATTCTACACTATGTAATAGAACCAACACACCTGCCTTATTTGTATCCTTAGACGCCGAAAAGGCGTTTGACCGTATAGGATGGTCATATGCCTTTCAAACCCTTGAACATTTTGGTTTTAGTGGTCCAATCCTACAGGCCATTAAGGCTCTGTACTCTGCCCCTTCAGCTAAGGTATTCACTAATAACACTATGTCAGACCCCTTTCAGATAACAAATGGTACACGCCAAGGTTGGTCCCCTATCTCCGTTGATTTTCGTCCTTTGCATGGAAGCCCCTGGCGGCCACACTCAGAGCAGACCCCGGAGGTCAAGGGAATTCAGATAGTGGCAGGGAACAACACGTGTCCTCTGTATGCGGGATGACGTGATTTTAACACTTGCAACCCTGCCTGCTCTCTTCAAAAAGGCCTTAGAATGGATGCACATATTCAGACAGTTATCATTATATAAACTAAATACTACTAAATCTCAGGCCCTGGCTCTGTCTGTTCCCCTCCTCTGATACGCGAACTGCAGCAGAGGCGTTTTCCTTAGATTGGCAAACTGAGACAATTACATACCTTGGCACCAAAATCACCTCAGACTTTCAACACCTGTATAAATACAACTACCTTCCTCATAGCGGATATTCGCTTCTGAGGCTGACCGCCTCTCAAAATTTGAAATCTCCTGACGGGAGGATTTTGCAACTTTCAAATGCTCCTACTGCAAAAGCTTATGTATATATTCCGCACAGTCCCCCATACGGATTCCGAATAGGTTCTTCCATGACATACAACAATGTGTATCTAGATTTATTTGGTCAAATCACAAACCCAGGATTGCTCATTCCGTTCTTGCTAAGCATAAATTATCTGGTGGATTAGGAGTACCTAACATTAAGGCGTACTATATGGCGCTGCAAATCGAGATGATTTCTAAATGGAAACAAGGACTGGTGAATAACTGGGTTCACATAGAGAGCTCTCTAGCCTTCCCTATGTCCCTGAATGCTCTCACATATACTCTTCAAAAATCTCTACACACCTACAGGAAGCTTTCTCCATTGACGGAAAATACTTTGGGATGCTGGAGAGATTTTCACTTACATGTTTCTGAATCCACACCTGACTCGTGGAATAATGTACCTCTACAATACGTAAGCATCTTTATACCGGAGCTTAATGTGTGGAGTTGGACGGAGAGAGGAATTTCGGATATCTCTCACCTGTACAAAGATGGAATCCTGGTATCCTTTGAACAACTGAGAGAGCTTTATTCCCTTCCCAACAAGGAGTTCTTTAGATACTTAGAGATACGACATTTCCTCTCAGATAAATCTAGGGGGGTTAATGCCGGTAACCCAGATATGTTGAGATGTCTCAAAGGCAAGAAAAAAATCCTGAGGCACATATATGGGCTTATTGATTCACACTCACAATTTTGTAAATCTCAGCCGTATGTTTCCTGGGAAAGGGACTTGGGGCTCTCATTTGAACCTGAACAGTGGCTTGCAGCGCTTCGCCTAATACATCAGACTTGCAAGTGTAGTACACATTACGAAGCGGCTATGAAAACTCTTCTCAGGTGGTACCTGACCCCAGATAGGCTACACAAAATGTTTCCCACCTCATCCCCTTTATGTTGGCGTCAATGCGGACAAATTGGTACTCTCCATCATACACTGTGGTCGTGTCCAAAAATTAAACAATATTGGTCCGCGGTGTTTGGGCTCTTAACGGCGGTGCTCCGGCAATCTGTTCTACAAGAAGCGAGCACTGCTTTACTGTTTATTGATCTCGATAAATACCTGCACCGTAATAGATGGCTGGGCTGTAAGATATTACTAATAGCAAAGCTTGTTTTAACCAGGCACTGGAAAAATCCTGCCCCCCCATCTATCGACGAAGTAGTTGCTACAATCAACACAACCTATAAATACGAAAAAGCCCTTACCCCTACCATTATGTCCTTTAAAACATTCTCTCATATGTGGTCGCTATGGACATCGGCATATGGGTGTCATCAAATAGATTTAGATCATTAGGATTAAATATACATTTTGGAGAACTTTACTCATCTTTCGCTCCCATCTCTCCTCCTCCCTGGCACTTTCTCGCTATAGGTTAAATATTTACGCTCGAATTTCCTATAGACCACTGAATACTGAACTGATATAGTGTACTATTCTCCCTATGTTACTGTATTTTAATTTTATGTTTCCTTTTGTTCTCTCTATTGTTGTATTATATTGTTATATACAATTTGTCCTTCACATGTGCACTGTATCTGATTTATGCTAACATAAGCATTGTATTCTCAAGATACCAATGTGAAGTAAGTGAGATATGGGATGTTTAACCATATTTCACAGCTGTTGTACAAGACTATTTTTGAAAAACCTAATAAAAACTATTTGAACAAGAATATAACTGCTATAATACTGCTCCTATGTACAAGAGTAACTACTAAAACATACTTATACCTGAACTACATAAGCTCCTATGTACAAAATATAACTACTAAATACTGCTCCAGTCTGTGTATCGATTAAGAATACTATGCTAGATAAACCTGATAACGTGCCTCCTATGTACAAGAATAAACACTATAATCATTGCAAACTTACAACAATGAAATATAACTACAAATGTACCAGACTGCCTCCTATGTACAAGAATATAACTACTATAATACTGCTCCTATGTACAAGAATAACTACTATAATACTGCTCCTATGACACTATAATATAACTACTATAATACTGCTCCTATGTACAGGAATATTACTACTATATACTGCTCCTATGTCAGAATATAACTATATATTGCTCCTATGTACAAGATATAACTACTATAATACTGCCCGTGCTTGTACAAAATATCACTACTATAATCTGCTTGCCTTATATAATATGCTCAAAGAATATACTACTATAATACTGCTCCTATAAACAGAGAATATAACTACTATAATACTGCTCTTGTACACGAATTAACTACTATAATATAGCTCTATGTACAAGAATATAACTTACTATAATACTACTATAATACTGCTCTATGTATAAGAATATAACTGCTATAATACGCTCCTATGTACAAGAATGTAACTACTAATACTGCCTCCTATGTAAGAATATACTACTATAATACTGCCTCCTATGTACAAGAATATAAAATTATAATTGCTCCTATGTACAAGAATATAACTACTATAATACTGCTCCTGTAGTACAAATATATAATACTATAAACTGCTCCTATGTACAAGAATATCACTACTATAATACTTGCCTCGCAATGTAGAACATAACTACTATAATACTGCTCCTATGTACACGAAATCTACTATAATACTGCACCTATGTACAAGAATATAACTACTATAAACTCCTCCAATGTAGAACATAACTACTATAATACTGCTCCTATGTACAAAAGAATATAACTACTATAATACTGCTCCTATGTACAAGAATGTACTGCTATAACAGCTCCTAGTACAAGAATATAACTACTATAATCGCCTCCTATGTACAAGAAAAAACTACATAATACTGCCTCCTAGTACACAGAATATACTGCTATAATATCTCCTATGTACAAGAATATAACTACTATACATACTGTCCATGTACAAAATTACGCTATATGTACAAGAATATAACTACTATAATACTGCCTCCTATTAAAGAATAAACTACTATAAACTGCTCCTATGTACAAGATATAACTGCTATAATATTGCCTCCTATTATAACAATAATATTAACTAACTATAATACTGCTCCTATGTACAAATTACTAACATAGTCTGCCACCTATGTACTGGCTCCTATTAATAAGAAATTAAACTTACTATAAACTGCTCATACATAAGATAAACTACTATAAACTGGCTCCTATGTACAAAAAACTACTATAATACTGCTCAATGTTAAACATAACTAACTAAATACTGCCTCCATGTACAGAATATAATACTATATACTGCTCCTATGTACAAATAAAACTACTAAATACTGCTCCTATGTACAAGAATATAACTACTATAATACTGCTCTATGTACAAGAATATAAACTACTATAATACTGCTGCCTAATGCTACAAGAATATAACTACTATACTGCTCCTACTGCTCCTATGTACAAGAATATAACTGCTATAATACTGCTCCTATGACAAGAATATAATACTATAAATACTGCTCCTATGTACAAAATATAACTACTATATACTGCTCCTATGTACAAGATATAACTACTATAATACTGTCCTATGTAAAGAATATAACTACTATAACTGCTGTACTAACCTATAATGTATAAGAATATAACTACTAAAATACTGCTCCTATGTACAAGAATATAACTACTATAATACTGCCTCCTATGTACAAGAATATAACTACTATAATACTGCTCCTATGTACAAGAATAACTAAGTACTATATATACTGCTCCTATGTACTGCCTATAATAACTACTAATACTGCTCCTATGTAAGAATATAACTACTATATCTGCCTCCTATGTACAAGAATATAACTACTATAATACTGCTCCTATGTACAAGAAATAACTACTATAATCTGTACTCTACTATGTACAAGAATATAGCTACTGGATAATACTGCTCCTATATACAAGAATAATAACTACTGATAATACTGCCTCTATGTACAAGATAAACTACCTATATATGCCTCCTATGTACAAGAAATAACTATAAAACTGGCTCCTTGTACAAGGAAATATAACTACTATAATACTGCTCCTATATACAAGAATATAACTACTATAATACTGGCCTCCTATGTACAAGAATATTAACTACTATAATACTGCTCCTATGTTACAAGAATATACACTATATAATACTGCTGCTATGTACAAGAATACTACTATAAATACTTGCGACAAATATAACTACTATAATACTGCTCCTATGTACAAGAATATCTCCAGAATATAACTACTACCGTACAAGAATGTACTAACATCGATGTAGATTTCCAGCCTCCACCGGTGTTGGTAAAATCCATTAGATTTATTTCTTCTCCATTAAAAAACAGTTGCAAAAATGGTGAATACAGACAGGCCTTACATCACTCTGACGCGTTTCGGGTGCATCTTTTCAACACCCTTAGTCATAGAGTCACTGAATGACCACATCAGTCAGACTATATAGTGGAAAAGGTAGGAGGGACACACCCAATAGGTGTGTTCAGAATTAAACAATAGGAACCACTCCAAAATTAACTGTTTAACCACCATAAGAAGTCAGACTCTGTGTGTGAACAGGACCATAAAACATTTCAAAAATAAACACAGAATATACATAAAATTTATAAGACATAATATAAGACAAACACTGTTTACAATTGGTGGAAGCTACCCAATACTGCGTCTACTCCTAAATCCATCCTCAAAACGTCAAATCGCAGGAAACACAAGAATAAACGTGGTAATACCCTAAGGGTTAACTTTAGTTCCACGGACATGGACACTTCAGACACTGCCTCTGAGAGCAGTGAATCTGTTAGGAGAATGGACCAAGCATCCACTTTGCAAATGTTCCAACATATTCCAAAGGCAAAAAACGACGCAGGGGGAGAAAGCACAAAAGAGGGTCATCGCTATCCGCGAAGACACAGGAGGAATTAACTGACATACAAGTGTATAATTTATCTGCAAAAATCCTCTCTGATGAACAATTGGGGATCCTATCCAGGGGTCTGACCTTCTCCCCCACATTTACTTTTGATTTATATAATACCATCTTAGATGTAAATAAGTTTGCCAGAAATATCACTGTCAGGAAGCACTTTCTGAGGGATAACAGTCCTCCTGAGATGTTGGAGGGTGGGGCTCCACCAGACGGTGCTTCCAGCAGGAGATTATTCCCTTTATCTTTTCAGGAATTGAAAGTTATATGTGAGTTACAAACCTTACACAATGATTCTGACATCGTCAAAAATACTAGTATGTCTACTGCCTTTGTTACTAAAAACCCCTTGTTTTATCCAGTTAACTCCAGGTCACCAGCTCTTGATCGATTTCAGGAGCTGGTAGAGCAGGACTTGGTCAAATTATATGATGTGAATAAGTCCCAATCCAATAAAAAGATCTCAAATCTTTCTAGTGAAGAAAGAGATGCCCTGACTCTGCTGAGTGAACTGGATGACACAATCATAAAACAAGCCGACAAAGGGGGGGTTATTGTGGTTTTGGATGCAGGTCTGTACAAAAAACAATGTTTATTAATGTTACAGGATATGTCCACATACAAAAAACTATTGTCAGATCCTACACCAATATTTAGAAGAGAATTGGAAAGACTGGTAGCAGAAGGTTTACAAAGTGGTGTTATTACTCTCAAACAATCAGAATATTTGATCCCTGCACATCCGGTCCTTCCAATATTTCATGCCCTGCCTAAGGTTCACAAAAATTGTTTTCCTCCCCCACTCAGGCCTATAGTCTCAGGCATGGATTCATTGAATGAAAGGCTGTCTGAGTGGGCTGATAGCCTACTCCAGCCATTGATTGGATCCATGCCTGGTTTTATACGAGATACTAAGCATGTACTGCAAGCAATGCACAACCTCCAGTGGGGAAAGAGTTTCTATGGGTGACTGCAGATGTCACGGCACTATACACGTCCATACCCCAAAATCAGGTCATATCTGCATTACAGTGGTTCTTGTCAACATATAGCGATTACACTCCAACTCTGCAGGATTTTTTATGCACTGCCATACACTATTTGTTGACACATTTTTTGCAATTCGCACTATTTACAAATATCCGGTGCGTCTATGGGGGCGAAGGTATCACCATCGATCGCAAATATTTTCATGTGTCAGTGGGAACATCAATATCTGTTCTCTGACAATAATCCATTCACTGACCACCTGCACTGGTATGGTCGCTACATCGATGACCTGTTGTTTATATGGGTTGGAGATGTAGCGACCGTACCAGACTTCATAAAATATATAAATAATAACACAAAAAATTGTGCGTTTTACATATCACTGTGATCTTATGGAAATTTCTTTCCTTGATTTGAAACTGACAGCTTCACCAGACACAGGGAGGATTATTACATCCACCTATAGAAAAATTACAGCAGGTAATACTATATTACATGGCAAATCATGCCATCCTGCACACACAATTAAAAGTATACCTGTGGGTGAACTAGTCAGAGCAAAGCGTAATTGTGTATGTGAACAGGATTACCAAAAAAGAATCCACTGACATAGCACAGAGATTAACAAGACACAGTTATCCTGACTGGAGTGTGAACAGAGCCTTAAAACTGGTGGGTCAGAGGGAGAGGACTGAATTGCTCAGGGATGTGGACACACCCAAGGGGCGATCACAGGATAGAAACAGAGCGGTATTTTCAACACCTTACAGTCCACAATATAACAAAATATGTCATATTATCAACAAACATTTGTCAGTCCTTCAACTCGACTCAGGCTTTGCTGAGATAGTCGGTCAGGGAATTCAGTGTGTAGCGAGACAAGCAAAGACATTGGGCAATATTTTATCTCCTAGTTTATTCAGAGAAAACACTGGAAAAAACAAAACTTGGTTACAACATAAAGGCACATATAAATGTGGCCACAATGTCTGCACCTGCTGCTCAGTGATCCACATATCTAAAGACTTCACATCTTGTATAGACAATCAAACCTACAAGAACAAACAATACATTAACTGTAACACACAGGGTGTAGTCTACCTGATTACCTGTAAGACCTGCCAACTCCAGTATGTAGGGTGCACAGCCGGCCCTTTAAAAATTAGGATCAGGCGGCATTTGTCAGATGCAATCCAAGAAGATAATAAAAACAAAAATACATTCCGCCATATTTCAGCAGTTTCCCATCACATCTTACACCAACATGGAGGAGATGTTAGTCATATTGCAGTGCAGGGCATAGAAAGAGTGACATTATCTGAGAGGGGCGGGGATCTACAGAGGAGACTTTTTAATCGGGAAGCCTTTTGGATGTTCAAGTTAAAATCGTGTATCCCCCATGGATTAAATAGAAAACAGGATTTAATTTTACATTATTGAATATTCTTGTTTGGAGATTGTCATGAATATTGCTGTGACGGTGTACATTGGTTTTAAATTTTATGTATATTCTGTGTTTATTTTTGTAATGTTTTATGGTCCTGTTCACACACACAGTCTGACTTCTTATGGTGGTTAAACAGTTAATTTTGGAGTGGTTCCTATTGTTTAATTCTGAACACACCTATTGGGTGTGTCCCTCCTACCTTTTCCACTATATAGTCTGACTGATGTGGTCATTCAGTGACTCTATGACTAAGGGTGTTGAAAAGATGCACCCGAAACGCGTCAGAGTGATGTAAGGCCTGTCTGTATTTACCATTTTTGCAACTGTTTTTTAATGGAGAAGAAATAAATCTAATGGATTTTACCAACACCGGCGGCTGGAGATCGTTCATATTTGTCGCTGAGTGAGTGCAGTCCTGCACTATCCGTGCCCCGGAGGTCCGAGCAGTAGCTGGCGTTTGTTACTGTACTATAATACTGCCTCCTATGTACAAGAATATAACTACTATAATACTGCCTCCTATGTACAAGAATATAACTACTATAATACTGCTCCTATGTACAAGAATATAACTACTATAATACTGCGCCTATGTACAAGAATATAACTACTATAATACTGCTCCTATGTACAAAAATATAACTACTATAATACTGCTCCTATGTATAAGAATATAACTACTATAATACTGCTCCTATGTATAAGAATATAACTACTATAATACTGCCTCCTATGTACAAGAATATAACTACTATAATACCGCACCTATGTACAAGAATATAACTACTATAATACTGCTGCTATGTACAAGAATATAACTACTATAATACTGCTCCTATGTACAAGAATATAACTACTATAATACTGCTCCTATGTACAAGAATATAACTACTATAATACTGCTCCTATGTACAAGAATATAACTACTATAATACTGCTCCTATGTACAAGAATATAACTACTATAATACTGCTCCTATGTACAGGAATATAACTACTATAATACTGCTCCTATGTACAAGATATAACTACTATATACTGCTCCTATGTATAAGAATATAACTACTATAATACTGCCTCCTATGTATAAGAATATAACTACTATAATACTGCTCCTATGTACAAGAATATAACTACTATAATACTGCTCCTATGTACAAGAATATAACTATGCTCCTATGTACAACAATATAACTACTATAATACTGCCTCCTATGTACAACAATATAACTACTATAATACTGCCTCCTATGTATAAGAATATAACTACTATAATACTGCTCCTATGTACAAGAATATAACTACTATAATACTGCTCCTATGTACAAGAATATAACTACTATAATCATCGGTGGCGTAGCTGAAGGCTCATGGGCCCTGGTGCAAGAGTTCAGCTTGGGCCCCCCTTCCCTCAGCGCTTTGTGTTTTTCTTATGCGGCACAAGGTTCTTTGGGCCCCCTAAGGCTCATGGGCCCGGTAGCGACTGCTACCTCTGCACCCCCTATAGCTACGCCCCTGACTATAATACTGCTCCTATGTACAAGAAATAACTACTATAATACTGCTCCTATGTACAAGAATATAACTACTATAATACTGCTCCTATGTACAGGAATATAACTACTATAATACTACTATAATACTGCTCCTATGTACAAGAATATAACACTATAAACTCCTACAAAATAACTACTATAATACTGCTCCTATGTACAAGAATATAACTACTATAATACTGCCTCCTATGTACAGGAATATAACTACTATAATACTACCTCCTATGTACAAGAATATAACTACTATAATACTGCCTTCTATGTACAAGAATATAGCTACTATAATACTGCTCCTATGTACAAGAATATAAGTACTATAATACTGCTCCTATGTACAGGAATATAACTACTATAATACTGCTCCTATGTACAAGAATATAACTACTATAATACTGCTCCTATGTACAAGAATATAACTACTATAATACTGCTCCTATGTACAAGAATATAACTACTATAATACTGCCTCATATGTACAAGAATATAACTACTATAATACTGCCTCCTATGTACAAGAATATAACTACTATAATACTGCTCCTATGTACAAGAATATAACTACTATAATACTGCTCCTATGTACAAGAATATAACTACTATAATACTGTTTCCTATGTACAATAACATAACTGCTGTAATACTGCCTCCTATGTACAAGAATGTAACTACTATAATACTGTCTCCTATGTACAATAACATAACTGCTATAGTACTGCTCCCATGTAAACTATATGCATTCTCTGGTACCAAGTTTTTCGGAAGAGATTGTCCTTCGCTACCAATCAGCTATTTGCTTTCACGTGACGTGAGGTGATCTGATTGGCTGCCTGAGCGTTGCATTCAGAGCCATGTTAATAATTGCCCCGCTGTGAGATAAATTACTATAAATCACGGCGTTAATTGCGGCAAAATAGAGGGTTTGACGGGATTCTTTTCAGCTCTCGGAAGCCATGAGAAGTGGCACAGCTACACGGACATTGTGCCCGCTCTGTGTGCCCTAGCTGTTCAGCAGATTGAGTGTTAATCAATATGTCGGTATGAATGAGGGCGCGCCTTCCCCTCGCGCGGCCGGGCTCTGTACTGATTTCATTGTGCTGCAATCTGTGTGTGTGGGAGTGGAGCGGCGGGCAGCATCTTTCCGCACAACATGAGGCGCTGTCAAATGTTTTCCTAATTCTTTTTAGTTCTGAGAAGTAAAAGAACACGGCACAGCTGGGGCTCATGTCCTTGTTATAGCCGACATTTTGTTAGAGCCGCTTTCGCAAATATGTCCAGGTACATTTCACTCGCCCGCTCCATCCGGCATGTTTTGGTGTGTGTGGGGGAGCACTTGAAATTCTAGGACGCAATAAACATAGCGCTATATAATATATTAGACCATACTGGCCGATGTGTTCAATTCTTGATCGAGCCTTTCAGGGTTGGACTGGGATTTCTTGGGCCCACCAGAGGGGCCCAATCCCTATGTCATCAATAAAGTCTAATAGGTCTTGATTGAAAGAAATGTTTTTTATTTTCTTCTGGACCTTTGAGGCCCGCTGTGGTAACAGAGCCTGGGCCCACCGGAGGCTAGCATGAGGCTGGAGCCTTCTAATTTACAAAGATTCCCTGGTGTGTAGTGGGTTAATAATACTTAGTAATAGCATCCTTACTTTACAGCAGGCTGAGAATAATATCCCTGGTGATTTGTGGGTTGAGCAGTATTATCCCTGGTGTCCATTATATTAAGAAATAAGGTTCTTGGTTCTAGCGAGAAAATGAAAACCCCCGACATCCAGTGGGTTAATAATTTATAAACCAAATTACTAGTAAAACAGGCAATATAATCCCTGGTGTCTAGTGGGTTATGAAGTAATATTCCCACCAATATTATTGTTTATCACCCTGATGTACTGGGTTTATAAATAACGTCCTGGTGTCCAGTTGGTTAATATTGAAACCCCTGGTGCCTAATGGGTTAATAAACAAGTTTTCTGATGTCTGGTGGGTTAACGTTTAAATGCCTGGTGGTATTCAGGTAATAAATAATACACCTGGTGTCTTGTGGGTTAATAAACAATGCCTCTGATGTCTGGTGAGTTACCATTTAAATCTCAGGTGTCTTGCAGGTAATAAATAATGGCCCTGGTGTCTAGTGAGTTAATAAGCAAGTTTCTGCTGTCCAGCGTGTTAACATTTACGGTAAATCCCCAGGGTTATATAGGTGATGGAAAATAGCCCTGGTGTCTAGTGGGTTATTAATCAATGTTCCTGATGTCTAGGGGGTTAACATTTAAATCCCTGGTTTTATATAGGTAATGAATTTTAGCCCTGGTATCTAGTGGGTTAAAAAAAAATCTTATGTCTAGGGGGCTAAGAGTTGGTAATATATAATATATAATACCTCTGGTGTCTAGTGGGTTACTAAAAAATGTCCTTAATGTCTAGTGGTCTAACATTTAAATCCCCAGTGTTACATAGGTAATGAATAACGGCCCTGGTGTCTAGTGGGTTAATAAACAGGATTCTGATATCTAGGGGGTAACATTTAAATCCCTGGTGTTATATAATGAATAATACCTCTGGTGTCTAGTGGGTTAATAAACATTTTCCCTGGTGTCTAGTGGTCTATCATTTAAATCCCTAGTGTTATACAGGTAATGAATAATAGCCCTGGTGTCTAGTGGGTTAATAAACAAGTTTCTGATGTCTAGTGGTCTAACATTTTCAACCCTGCTGTTATAAAGATAATGAATAATGGCCCTGGTGGCTAGTGGGTTAATAAACATTGTCCCTGGTGTCTCGTGGTCTATCATTTAAATCCCTAGTGTTATATAGGTAATGAATAATAGCCCTGGTGTCTAGTGGTTTACCATTTAAATATCCAGTGTTACATAGGTAATGAATTATAGCCCTGGTGTCTAGTGGGTTAATAAACAGGTTTCTGATATCTAGGGGGCTAACATTTAAATCCCTGGTGTTATATAATGAATAATACCTCTGGTGTCTAGTGGGTTAATAAACATTTTCCCTGATGTCTAGTGGTATAACATTTAAATGCCTGGTGTTACATAGGTAATGAATAATGGCCCTGGTGACTAGTGGGTTAATAAACATTGTCCCTTGTGTCTAGTGGTCTATCGTTTAAATCCCTAGTGTTATACAGGTAATGAACAATAGCCCTGGTGTCTAGTGGGTTAATAAACTAGTTTCTGATGTCTAGGGGGCTAACATTTAAATCCCTGGTGTTACATAATGAATAATATCTCTGGTGTCTAGTGGGTTAATAAACATTTTCCCTGATGTCTAGTGGTCTAACATTTAAATCCCTGGTGTTACATAGGTCATGAATAATAGCCCTGGTGTCTAGTGGGTTACCATTTAAAACCCCAGTGTTACATAGGTAATGAATAATGGCCCTGGTGACTAGTGGGTTAATAAACATTGTTCCTGGTGTCTAGTGGTCTATCATTTAAATCCCTAGTGTTATACAGGTAATGAATAATAGCCCTGGTGTCTAGTGGGTTAATAAACAAGTTTCTGATATCTAGGGGGTAACATTTAAATGCCTGGTGTTATATAATGAATAATACCTCTGGTGTTTAGTGGGTTAATAAACATTTTCCCTGATGTCTAGTGATCTATCGTTTAAATCCCTAGTGTTATACAGGTAATGAATAATAGCCCTTTGTGTCTAGTGGGTTAATAAACTAGTTTCTGATGTCTAGTGGTCTAACATTTTCAACCCTGCTGTTATAAAGGTAATGAATAATGGCCCTGGTGGCTAGTGGGTTAATAAACATTGTCCCTGGTGTCTCGTGGCCTATCATTTAAATCCCTAGTGTTATATAGGTAATGAATAATAGCCCTGGTGTCTAGTGGTTTACCATTTAAATATCCAGTGTTACATAGGTAATGAATTATAGCCCTGGTGTCTAGTGGGTTAATAAACAGGTTTCTGATATCTAGGGGGCTAACGTTTAAATCCCTGGTGTTATATAATGAATAATACCTCTGGTGTCTAGTGGGTTAATAAACACATTTCTGATGTCTAGTGGTCTAACAATTAAATTCCCGCTGTTATATAGGTAATGAATAATAGCCCCAGTGTCAAATGGGTTAATAAACATTGTCCCTGATATCTAGTGGTCGAACATTTACCACCCATAGTGTTATACAGGTAATGAATAATACCCCTGGTGTCTAGTGGGTTAATAAACAAGCTCCTTGATGTCTAGCGGTCTAATATTTAAATCCCTGCTGTTACATAGGCAATGAATAATAGCCCTGGTGTCTAGTGGATAAATGAATAGCGTTCCGCAGTGGATAGGTGATGGACGTTATTTGTGGCCCAGCCCCTCTAATAATGATAGGACCGGTATCACAGGGTCAGTGATTATATTTTCTTGTCTCGAGGGTTAATAATATCCCTGGTAGTCCAGTGGTCACTTACCTGCACTTTTTTTTTCCCTGTCATAGTAGGTTTGTGCCTGTGGTGACTCTCATGACACCACTGAAGTTCTGTCATATTGGACTGGAGCGTGGTGGGGGAGCTGTACCGCCATCTCGTAAAGGTTATCCCCCCAATTGGTCACCGGTCTGGCGGCACTCTCTGCGGCTCCATTGCGCACGTCCGGATATTGCTGTTATTATCCTGGTGACATTTACAATATGAAAATATTCTGTTGCTTTTTTCGCATGTTCTGATCTTGTCTTATACTCCGACCACATCCAGAGCTGCATTCAAAATTCTGCCGATCTCCGTTTCGCTGTCATTGAGCACGTTCGGATATTGCTGTTATTATCCTGGTGACATTTACAATATGAACATATTCTGTTGCTGTTTCCTCTTGTTCTGTTCTGGTCTTATACTCCGACCACATCCAGAGCTGCATTCAAAATTCTGCCGATCTCCGTTTCGCTGTCATTGAGCACGTCCTTTGCCGCCGGGGGTCCACGCATTAGTACATTGGGGGAAATGTAGTCTGGACTATAGAGAACTGAAGTTCTACCATTACCATCATTAATCACCGCTCCTTCAGACTGAAAAAATCAATTTCATAGATCAATCTGTTACCATGAAGGTCAAGTGACAAACAAAATGTCCTTGAATAAAGCCGCCATAGCGGTTGACACTTACCGTTCCCTTAGAGGAGTTCTTGATCGCTGGATATTTATACCCCCTCCACTCTCCGCTTCTGATTTCCACACCAGTCAATGAACTGCTACACTGTGATATTCCTATGTGAAAGGTCCGGGGAGGGCTGTAGTGAAGGTGAAGGTTCCTTAGAAATAAGGTAAACCCTTGCTAATCAGCAAGTGATGGTATATCTTAGGGATATATACTGTGACTTCCTTAAAGTCTTTTGCGGGTAAAGTATATTGATGGCCTGTCCTTAGTATAGTCCATCAATATCAGAGTGGTGGGGGTCGAACTCTCGACCACTCTGCCAGTTGGCAGGTCAAAGGGGCCACAGCGCTTACCTCTTCATTGTTTCTATTGGTTTGTCCACTTTCTACAGTCTCCTCCCTTTCACTAAGCCTGGAATATCCTGAACCGCCAAACGGCTGATCGGGTCGGAGGCTTAAAGTGGAACCCCCGGGTCTGTTCTGGATGATACCCCATCAATAATCTGATCCTTTAAAGAGGAGCTCTCACCTCTGCTGACATGTTCGTTTTAGTACATACTTGTACATTATGTGAAATATCCTTTCTTAAAACTGTATGTTGAGCTGCTCCTCTGTTATTCCTCCTAGAAACGTATGATTAAATAGACAAACATGTATTCATACGTTTACAGTAAAAATAATAGAGGAACTGAACATTACAATTGTGGAGCCTCTTTTCTAAGAATGCTGCAATTTCATATGGAACAGAATTATTTACTAAATTAAGTCCCTTAAAGGGCATCTGTCAGCAGTTTTGTACCTATGACACTGGCTGACCTGTTACATGTGTGCTTGGCAGCTGAAGACATCTGTGTTGGTCCCATGTTCCTATGTGCCTGCATTGCTGAGAAAAATGATGTTTTATTATATGCAAATGAACCTCTAGGAGCAACGGGGGCGTTACCATTACACCTAGAGGCTCTGCTCCCTCTGCAACTGCCGCACCCTCTGCATTTTGATTGACAGGACCAGGCAGTATAAACATAATAACATAATAATGCCTGCCTGGTCCTGTCAGTCAAAGTGTAGAGGGGGGCGGCAGTTGCAGAGAGAGCAGAGCCTCTAGGTGTAATGGTAACGCCCCCGTTGCTCCTAGAGGCTCATTTGCATATAGTAAAACAACATTTTTCTCAGCAATGCGGACACATATGAACACGGGACCAACACAGATGTCTTCAGCTGCCAAGTGCACATGTAACAGGTCAGCCAGTGTCATAGGGACAAAACTGCTGACAGATGCCCTTTAAGAGAGAAAACTCCTTTAAAGGGGTTATCCCACAAATTAAAAAAAAATAAAAATCTAATAAAACAGGCACCAGGAAATATTTCTCTCTAATATAATTTTCCCTTTTTTCTTTTTGCTTACTCACCGCTCTGCAGCTTTTGTCTCTTCCCTTTCTGTAGATGGGCAGCAGCTCATCCAGCACCTGCATCTCTCAGGAGTGCATTGCAGTCAGCTCATGTTAACCCCTTCCTCTCCTACATAGACAATAGTCCCTGGCGGTTCCACTAATAAATTGCTGTGTGGTATATAATGACCCCCACCCCAATTTCCTTCTCTACAGTCTAGAGAGAGATAGAGCTATACATTTCTACCAACGTCGAAAGCTACTGAGCATATCTCACAGAGGATTGTCTGCACTGGATACGACAGTAGCAAACCCTCAGCTGTGAAAAGTATTAAGTCATTGTAAACAATCACCGTTCCTTTTCACTGACAACAAGCGGAGATCTTTAAAAATGCACAAAAGGCCCGGTTCCTTTCGGTTCTTGCAACAAACGTGACGGAGGCTGTTGAAATACATTTTGGTTTTATTATAGATAATGCAGCTAATTAACCATTCCGAATGCTAATGAATAAATACCCACAATGCATCCCTCTGACCAAGAAATAAATAAGAATATTAATCAGAACCATAAATATTTCTTTTTTTTTTGTTTTTCTCCCAAATCACAGAAATAAACCATCCCCTCCCCATTATCCTGAAATATAGCAGCTATCTCTTTATTACGCACTCATTCTCTCCTTCATTCTCCCTCGTCCAGCTGTGGGCCTCTGGTGCCGGGGGTCAGCACGCGATCATGTGACCAGGAGCTGGGATTTTACTGCACTCAGAGCAGGGTGGCGCCCCCTGCTGGACACATGCCACACTTATCCCCCTCACTACCTACATCCCTGAACTGACACTCAACTGCAGGGCATTCTGGGTATTAGTTGTAATAAAAGAGCTATACCATCAATTTTACCCAGTACTAATACTAAGGCCCAGTTCACACTGGTGCTGTTTTCCATTCTGTTGGGCCATCGCTGCTTTTGATAGAATTCTGCAGCCCAGAACATTGACAGCAACCTGACCAACCCCTAATATAAATCAATTGGATCTGTTAAAAAAATGGACCTGCTATACTTGTCATTGCCCCTTTAAGAACAGAAGTCTTAAAGGGGTTGCCCCACCCAAAAATATCTGGATCTGCATACTTTTGTAATTGCATGTAATTAAAAATTTTGTATAACCTCTGAGTTATTCACTAAAATCTATCTGTATAGCACCACCTGCTGTTTGCTCTTTTTCTAATTTCTCTGTCCTGCTCACTGAGGTGGTCGCACATGCTCAGTTCTATTCTTCAACTGCCACCAGCTAGAGTCGAAAGGACACTCCCTCGGAGAAAGTCAATGACCCCTGAGCTGCCAGCTTGAAATAAATCTGGAGCAATGAATGTGGAGCAGTGGCGTAACTACAACTAACTGGGCCCCACAGCAAATTTTTGAATGGGGCCCCCCCAGAAACTTCCTCGCAACCCCGAACTCACATGCAACCCTCACTCTTGTGGCTAGTCAAGATTGAGCTCTCCCAGACAAGGCCTGACAGCCGCTCCATCCGCTTTCTATAGTGTCACTGTATATAATGCCATTGTATAATACTGTTGAGGGGGGCCTGACAATAAAATCTTTTAGTCTCCCTCCTGAGGGGGCCCCTTGTGGGTCTGGGCCCCAAAGCAGCTGCTTCCCCTATTGCTACGCCCCCTGATGTGGAGATCTCTGGATCCATGTGAGGTGCAGGGCTGGTTCTAGCTTTGTCATGTACTAGATTATGTATGATTTTTTTTACATTATTCATGGGATAACCCCTTTAAATATTATATGAGGAACAATTTTTGTTTAAAGGGAAGTACCACTAAAAAGCTGATCATGCAGAATATACTGGCTGTAAATGTAAGTTTATTACGCGGTGCCCGTTTCTTACCTACGCCAGTTGTGTGAACATTTCCCGTGACCTAAATGTATCTCGCTCTGATGAAAATATTCCAAAAATATCTCCAAATCGGGGTTAGCACAGGAGCCAATTAATCAGATTGTCGCAGCAACATTCCCCAAGGATACAGAGGCAAGGATGGCAAACTGTGACTGTTCCGCTACTGGTGGGACTAGAAGTGTCACCGTGTCTGGACCATGGCTGGAGAAAAGGACATGGAACAGGAATAATCCAGAAATCAATGATCCTATTGATACCAGTTCAAAATGGCCGATCGGCAGGGAATTGCCGACAGTAGATTTAGCTTTCATATCTAGAAGTATAAAGTGCGGGAGTGTTGAGGGTTGGTAGAGTCATTATGTTAAGGCATCTACTGCAGTGTTGGGGTCATTTTGACAATATGGCACCATGGAGAACCAAAGAACTTGAGTTTCTAAAAATTGTAATCAGTTCTTCAAGTGGCGCAGAATCCAAAACCCATTGAAATGGGTTGGGGGGGGGGGCATATATTTATTAATTCACCTGTATTGTGTTCCTATAACCTCTCATGCACCTGCACGTGAGTGTCATCTTATATAGACTCATTCTTCTCGGCTTCCCTATGGCTTATCACATCTTGGGTTTGAGCTGACCATAGACATGAGATTCTGGTTGGCAGATCGTGGTGGATCCACCAGTCTTCCCACGTCTATGAGGCTTGCAGATTCCCACAAGAGGAAAAGGATTTTGGTAGTTCTGACCCTTCCAGTTGAACTGTCAGTCAAAAGATCTTTTGGCCCACAATGGCCACGCCCATGGCCAGCTAGTCCCAACATCTCATGTCACACATTCTTTTTTAAAAATCTACACTCATTCCTTGTAAAGTTCGCCTAGCTGTCTCTCTCTGAAGGACTACTCCCCGTGTGACAGTTTACTCGTTTTCCTGTATCCATCAAGTCTCTCGAGCTATCTCCTAGAGCCTTTACTTCTCAGCCCACTGTTCTTCTGCACCATTAAGACATAGCTAAAAAAGTACCCCCATGAAACTCCTATTTTACCCCATAACACCCCAAGATGGCACCTGTATTATTCAAAACAACGGAGGGAAATAGGGCGGGAGCAGACAGAGAGGAAGGTAGGAGACAGAGAGCACTGTGGTGGACGGGAAACACAGGAGAAGAGAGAGACCATCTGAAGAGGTCAAACATGGTCAACCAAAGGAAGGACGGAAATGAGAAGGAAAAATGTGACACACGGAGGGGGAAACGTATGGACAGAGAGAAAAGAAAATATTGGTGAGAAGAGAAAAGAGGGAGGACCCATGAAGGAAAAAATTAAAGGAAGACGTTAAAGAAGATGAAAAAGAATAAAAAAAAAGAGATAATCTAGAAAATAAAAAAGGTTTGGAGATAGGCGACTTAAGAAAGTGCTGGGTGAGATCTTGGTGGCTTGGTCTGTACATCAGATGCCCCCCAAGTCCCAGAGGGATAATTCAGTTACCCCAGTCATTGTCGTGGTGCTGAGCTGCGATGATAATAACAACTGTAAGGATGGTGCACAGGACCATAGCAGCAATCCCCACTGCCAGGCTAATGAAGGAGAAGTTCCGGGCCTCACGAGAAGCTATTTCTGCAGACATGATGTCTCCACGAGCCAAAGCTGTCCTCACCTGTAGGAGACAGAGGGAAAGGAGCT
Organism: Rhinella marina; assembly: GCA_900303285.1. Lineage (NCBI taxonomy): Eukaryota > Metazoa > Chordata > Amphibia > Anura > Bufonidae > Rhinella > Rhinella marina. Next base: position 25,942 of record ONZH01018076.1, read on the forward strand.
CAAATTATGAACTGTACCTGAGAAGAACAAAGAATTGGTTGGCATAAGGTCAAGTAAGCCTCATGAATCTGAGAGAGGACTAAAGGGAAGATGTAGAGTTGAAGGAACCCACAGAAGAACACAAAATAGAGCTTCCTCTTAAAGGGGTTGTCCCACGAAAAATATTCTACAGTATTCAAACCAGCACCTGGATCTGAATACTTTTGTAATTGAATGTAATTAAAAATTTATTATAGCTACTGAGTTATTCAATAAACTCTGTATAGGGCCACTTGATTTCTTATTTCTTTGACCTGCTCACTGAGAAGGCCGCACATGCTCAGTTTCAGCCTTCAACTGCCTCCTGAGCTGTGATAGGGAGAGCTGAGATACGCCTCCTAAACAGTGATAGGGAGAGCTCAGACACACCCCCTTAGCTGTGATAGGGAGAGCTGAGACACGCCTCCTGAGCTGTGATAGGGAGAGCTAAGACACGCCCCCTGATCTGCAGTGGAAAAGACACGCCCCCTTGAGCTGTCAGCTTGATATAAATCTAGCAGAGCAATTATTGGGGAGATCTCTGGACCCATGTGAGGTACAGGGCTGGTCTTAGCTTTGTTAGAAAAAGATCGTCATGGACTATATGATGTCTGATTTTCATTTTTTACATTATTCGTGGGATAACCCCTTTTATGCTGGTTTATGGCACCAAATCCTCATCATCCAAGAGATTGTGTGACTGTGTGACCTCCTTGGCTGGTTCTCCAGTTCCGTAATTACTAACATCCTCCAGAAAGGAGGAGCCCATCCCAAAGGAACATCGGCCCATCTGAGATGAGGTTCTATCTCTGCAAGGGGCTTATAGTAAAGACCAAGCCTGGGCCCATTGATATACAGGGTGGGCCATTTATATGGATACACCTAAATAAAATGGGAATGGTTGGTGATATTAACTTCCTGTTTGTGGCACATTAGTATATGGGAGGGAAGAAACTTTTCAAGATGGGTGGTGACCATGGTGGCCATTTTGAAGTCGGCCATTTTGGATCCAACTTTAGTTTTGTCAATGGGAAGGGTTGCATTGACAATCCAACACAATGGGCAGCACTTTGAACACATTTTATAAGTGGTCAGAAACTTGTAAATAACTCATGAAAGAATAAAGTTACGTTAAAACCAAGCACACCATTGTTTTTCTTGTGAAATCTTGAATAAATTTGATGTGTCACATGACCCTCTTCCCATTGAAAAAACTAAAGTTGGATCCAAAATGGCTGACTTCAAAATGGCCGCCATGGTCACCACCCATCTTGAAAAGTTTCCCCCTCCCATATACTAATGTGCCACAAACAGGAAGTTAATATCACCAACCATTCCCGTTTTATTTAGGTGTATCCATATAAATGGCCCACCCTGTATACCGCTACTGACAGAGTCTCATAGAACACAACCTTTGACATTTTATTCCTTGCTCTTCCTATATAATTCATCCCATCTTGATTACACCAAACATTAGCTCATTGCCTAATGTATATGGAAAAAAAAATCCAACATTGCTACATACACAAGAAGCATGAAAGGAATAAAGTATGACCACAATTGCCCCACAGTCCACCCCTTCCCTCGCTCCACTGACTTGGTATCCACTCTCCTCCTTTACGTTTTCCCCTCCTTTTTTATACAATTTCATCTCAGCTCTGGTCTACAAAAATATTGACACCCTAAGGACCTCTGGTGAACGTTTGCCTACTGGCCCGCACATGAGGGTGCACATGTAGACTGATGTAATGCTTGCATCCATAACTATTGCTTATACGTAAAGAAAAACTTAATTAAAAATTATTGAAGCAATAAACCAACGACTGGTGTAGAGCCGGAGAGAGGAAACAGTTTGTTCTGCTACAGATCTGAGCCTCCACCCACACAGAGACAACAAGACGAAGAAGACTTATGAAGCCTGCACAGAAATGACAAAAAAACAACGCTAGGAAACTATTAGGTAGCTAAATCTCCAAGACAAATGAAGTCTCTTATCTCCGAACATCAAAAACATCTCCATCTCCAGCCAAAACAAGACAAATTAGCTCACGAGCAACACGCAGGAACCAAGCAAACTCAACATTTTTGACCAAATGTGCCCAATGCCTCCACAGAAAGAGGGATACTAGACGGTATGACGATCAGGCAGAACCATCGAAATACATTTTCTTATGTTTTTTGGAAGACATCCCATTTTATTTTTGCAGTTGTTAGCACACTCTGAAAAAAATACCACCTGCCGGGATAAACACTGGGGATGAGGATAATGAGAAAAGAAAAACAGAATGAAAAGATGGAGGTCATTTGGTGTAAATGCTGATACTGTTGTGATCCGTGGGCATAATGGGTCTCACCATAAACACCAAAAGAGGTCGTAATGGCTCCTTATAATATTCAATATCCCAGAACATTATAAGGAACAGTAGATGGACTAGGCCAATTTTCGCAAAAGACCCACCATGCCTTGAGATATGAAATCTTAGACTGGTTTCATTTCTCTAATGACATCACCTACTGTGAGACAGTCAACCGAAAGAGGAGCTGAGGCTCGTAAACTATAACTACTACAGAAAGTAATCTGACAAAGTCAGCATGGAGATTCACCTCCGGGCCCTGGACCTCTGGCACCGATTGGCCAACCCCTCAGTCCACCACAAAAAATAAAGGAAAAATCTGAACATTTTAAGGAATATCTGAATATCCCAAACAAATGACCAAGTATTGCGGAGGATGCACCAATCCTGAGATATAAGTTCTTCGCTTTCTGCAAGAAAAGACTTGTAATTCTGTAGTGGCCCATCAACAAGAAGACCAGTTTCAGGTGGGGTATCCATTTCTAGGCCCTGGATCTCTTACTAAACCACTCAATCCAGCACAAAATTACAATTTTAAAGAACAGATGGGCTTGGACAACTATCGTGAGAGAAACGTCAACAAATGGTTAGCTTTGTAAAAGAAACGACTGGTCATATTTCTCAAACCATCAGGAACCTTATAAACTATAGGTATAGGAGAAAGTGTGAGAGCTTCAGGCGAAGGGTCAATCTCTGGGCCCCTTGACGTATGGCTGAAACACTCAGTCCACCACAACAACGCTATTTTATTAAACAATAGATGGACTTGGACAACTATCGTGAGAGAAACGTCAACAAATTGTTAGCTTTCTCAGAGAAACGATTGGTCATATTTCTCATATCATGAGACAGGAGAAAGTGTGAGAGCTTCAGGCGAAGGGTCAATCTCTGGGCCCCTTGCCGCATGGTTCAACCACTCAGTCCACAACAACAACAACAACAACGCTATTTTGATGAACAATAGATGGACTTGACCAAGTATCCTAAGAGACACATCAATCCTCAGCATAAAAATTCTCAGCTTTCTCCAAGAAATGACTGTTTGTATTCTGCTACTAGATCTTGGCACTGTCAGCATGGTTTTTTAATGGAGACTGTGAAGATGATGGGTGATACAGCTATTTAGCTGCTTACTTCTCTGAGGTGTTAAATTGCTCGATCAAGGAGAAAAACCATCACCATGCATTTATGAGACATCGTTCCAGCGAGTGAGACAAAGCTAAAGATTGTAGGACATTGCACCAAGGTTCGTCTGCCCCACGAATGAAGCGGCAGTGGGGCCGGGGCTGCCTTGCAGTAATGAACCCTATAGGTCCAGCAGAAGACAACCAAATTGGAGATGACATCGGAGCCAATCACTTGTCCCTAGGGTCCCAAGAAGCCCAAGTCTGACTTAAGAATTTGGTTCTCCATAAATGATGACCCAATCCTAAAGCGTTCCTCTAGTCTAAAGAAAAAATTTGACTCTACGTAATGTATAGTAAACATATCTGGTGCTCAAAGCTTTTCAAAGATCCTGCTGCTTTTTCTCCGTTCTGAAGCCCCATTTGCCTGTGCTCAAAAGTGGCCACCACGTTTTTAGACTATGCCAAGTAATGCTTAGGAAGTCTGAGATACGCCCACCTTGGGATGGACCAGCACTGATGACATTGGAGCTTTTCCATCCTGTCTGTGTCTTCCCTGAAGATCTGTTTACAGAAGTTCCAGATCCCTGGAAGGAGCGAGAGGAGGGCATGTCTCAGACTTGCTAAGTACACTGTGCATAAGGTAGTTTTGGACTGTTGGAAGCCTATTCGTGGACATGCCAGAACGTCGAAAAGGTGGCATCAGGTATGTTTACTATACTTTGACTGTGTATAATCAAACGTTCACTTTAGACCTGAGGGAAACCAAATGGTCTACAAAAAAAGCGATGGACTTTGAGATCCGTCAAGACCTTTACCAGTGCCCTGTCCTTGTATAGCTGACGGAAGACTATTGGGCTATTTTTCAATGAGGACATACTGATTTCAACCCTCTAACCTCCCACCAAGACACACTTACCTGCACAGCCTTTATGATGGCAATAACACCAGTGGGCCAGAAGCAGCAGATTGTGGTGAGCACAGCGATCGGCATATAGTCATGAGGAGGACGTCGCGGCTCTAGTAGGGCCAGTCCAGGGGGAATCTGAGGAGGTGGGACCCCAGGCTGGGGGGGAACAGTTCCACCTTGGTATTGCTGTTGAAAAGATAACATACGGTTAAGGGCCATTACTACGTCTTCCATAGGGGCTGTGTCCCAGCTTTCCAACAGTACTGAATGTTAAATCAAGGGATCTGACAATACACAACTAAGCAGATTTTCCACTCCAGAGTTGGGAAGCTGAGTGACAACCCTTGTGGGCACTCTACTAGTGGCCATATTGGTTGTCACCCAGCCACATACTATATACATAAATGTGACGTGTCTGTACTCACCGATCCCATGGGGTACACCGGGACGTAGGCTGTGCAGGGCTGCAGGTGCATGGGATACCCTGTTGGTTGTTGCACATACCCTCCAACTGGCAGGGTCCCTGTGGGCGTGTGAGTCTGCACCACATACCCTTGGGGAGCTGGGGGTGCTCCTGTAAATGGGGTCTCCTGAAGATAGCCTTGAGCATCCTGGCGGGGAAGGGTAGCACTAGCTGGCTGAGGTGGAGGATCATTATAACCTGGAATAACGCCATTACAGGGTCCCTCCCCCACCGGCTGGTTATAGGGTGGGGGGGAGCTGTGGGGTCCAGAGTCCGGAGGGCCTGCAGAGAATCAGGAGGCAGAGCAGGAGGGGGCGAGAAAGGAAGAGAGGACACTGTCAGTCTCAGCGCTGGAGATAACAACCCCCTGGGGCAACAGCAGGTCAGAACACACAAGAAGTGACAGGGACAACCGCCCAGATCCAGATATAGACACACGTATATACCGTATATACAGGCAGGACATGCGGCAATGTGCACCTACTGTATATAATATCCTATATATACATACAGCACAAATCTACAATACCCCGTATATAGTGTATAACCAAATATACTGTATATGTATGCATGTATAGATATGTACATTAGATAGATATGAGATAGATAGATAGATAGATAGATATGAGATAGATATATAGATATTAGATAAATAGATAGCTATAGAATAAGATAGATAAATATTAAATAGATAGATATTAGATGTATATTACATAGATATATAGATATTAGAAACACATATGGATAGATAGATAGATAGATAGATAATAGATAGAAAGATGATAGATAGATAGATAGATAGATAGATAGATAGATAGATAGATAGATAATAGATAGATCGAAAGATGATAGATAGATAGATAGATAGATAGATAGATAGATAGATAGATAGATAGATAGATAGATAGATACATACATACATAGATATATAGATATTAGAAACACATATGGATATATGGATAGATAGATAGATAGATAGATAGATAGATAGATATATGGATATTAGATAGATAGATTGATAGCTATAGAATAAGATAGATAAATATTAAATAGATAGATAGATAAATAGATATTAGATGTATATTACATAGATATATAGATATTAGAAACACATATGGATAGATAGATAGATAGATAGATAGATAGATAGATAGATAGATAGATAGATAGATAGATAGATAGAAGATAGATATATGGATATTAGATAGATATTAGATAAATAGAAAGATATAGAATAAGATAGATAAATATTAAATAAATAGATAGATATTAGAAAGACATAAATAGATAGATAGATAGATAGATAGATAATAAATAGATAGATAATAAATAGATAGATAGATAAATAGATAGATAATAAATAGACAGACAGATAGATAGATAAATAGATAAATAGATAGATAGATAATAGATAGATCCGGTAATGGGTATGTACATACAGAATACACATATTTGGGATCCCACCATGACATCACACACAGTGTACATGGCCTAGCACAGGCTGACCCCCAGCACATTGACATCTCGAGCCCCTGTCATCCATTCCATCACGGCCCCCTCTGCTCCCCTCGGAGAGTCTCCAGCTGTGACCGGTGGATATGTGGTGGGGATGATGAGGATGATGAACATCAGGCAGACGTGATCAGGGACCTGAGATGAAGGCTACAGACCAACCCCAGGTGCATGGTGTTCTCTATGGTGATAATTCCAGTATATCCCCCCATTCCCTTTCATCCATGATGTCATCTGTAAACCCCTCACCTGTTTTCTCGCTGGACATGACTCTGTGGGGAGGGAGCTGTGCTGATATTTTTAGGGGGGTCCTCGGATAGATGTGGCAGGATGGGGGGTCTCTCCTCGCCCCCGCTCACCGTCTCCCCCCCTCAGAGCTTCTCTTCTGATCCTGCACCAATTCTTTCTGCAGCAGCCTGTCTACCTCCCTCCCTCCTCTCTCTCCTCCTCCTCTGATTCTCTCACCCCCTCTCCTTTCCTCCTGTGATTTCCCTCCTCTTCCCTGTAATTCTCTTTTTCTGTGTCCCCCCACTGTTCCTGTCTTCTCCTCCTCCCAATATTCTCCCTCTGTTCCCACTTCACTTTCCCCTCCTTCTGTTCTCTCGGGTTCCTCCGTAGTTCTCTCCTCTTTCTTCTTCTCCTTCTAGAGGTCACATTCATTCGTTCGTCACGGAGAACAATGGGTTAATCTCAAATATTGTGTCCACAATGGCAATGACCACCCTGGGAGGGGGAAGGGGGGGGGTCCAGATTTTGGTCCTTGAGATCCTTGTCACATCATTATTCTCCAGGCGAGTACACGTTGGGAAGAGGCTGTTACGTTGGTTCCTTCTAGATTCTGCATGAACGCCTGAAGAGCACCATCTCCAGGAGCAATCAAATGTTAATTCACAGCTGAGAGGACAGAAGCGAGTGAATGTGACACCCGGCGAGAACATTTCCAGGAGACATAGTCAGCGTCCACATGGAAACACCCACAAATGCCTTCTTCAGGGTCCCAAATTGGGTTATGGTCTACGACTATGATCCAGACATCTTCTGCCCTGAGAGGGTCTCCTGGATGAGTTACCTTCCAAATTCAGACCAATGTGGGGGAAGTGAAGAGGCAACCGCTGTAGGCACAACAAAATTATGGCCATAAAGGTTGAATGTATTGTCTAAACTAAACAGAAAGACCGGCATAGCCCAGTGCTCTGGGTAGGTCATCGGTATCTGATCGGTAGGGATCCAACACCCAAGATCAGTTTGTGAAAGCACATGCGCTTGCAGTAGTGCCGTGGCCTTCTCACAACTTTTCCTAGCCCATGTGATGTCACATTCATCGGTCACGTGGCCTAGGTGCAGCTCAACTCCATCTAAGTGAACGGGACTGAGCTGCGACACCAAGCACAGCCACTGTACAATGGACGGCGCTGTGCTTGGTAAGCAGAGAGAAGGTCTGGGTGTCGGACCCGCACCGATCAGATACTGATGATCATCAATATAAAAGTCTTGGAAAACCTCTATAAGGAGGCTTCATACTGTATGAGAGCACTTATAGGTGCATCAAACTGTGTGGGAGGCGGTTAAGGAGACAGCATACTGTGTGTGGGAGAAATAAAATGGCCGCCGTCCTATTAGTACGCAGAAAACCTGTCCTAATCACACAGGAGGACAAGTTACTTCACAACACTGAGGTAAAGAGCTGCCTCATCCTCCTCTCTGATCTGCTTGTCAGGGATTATGATCCTGAATACAGCTGATCTTTAGCTAAATCTCTGTAGGAATGGAGTTCATGAGGAGACATGAAGTACAGAGAGGACGGACAAGACAGACTGTGGTAATGGAGACTGCATACAAGAGCTGCTGCTCATTACCCCCACCCTCCTCTCTATACTCATCAACTCCATTCCTATAGGGATTCATTTTTTCACCAGTATTCAGGATCACAACCCCTGACAAGCAGAGCAGAGAGGAGGATGAGGCAGCTCTTTACCTCAGTGATGAGAGGTAACTTGTCCTCCTGTGTGATTAGGACAGATTTTGTGTGTACTAATAGGACAGAGGCCATTTTATTTCTCCTGGTGATTGCTCAGTAGACAAAACGAGCCATTATAACTAATGAAAGGTATTTGGGAATATATTTATAATAAAGTAATTTTTAAAGAAGAACTCCAGACAAAAATTTTATTCCATGTCCTGCTAGAAATGTACATGATATAATCTGTAGTGAATGTCATTTTCTTACCAGTGTCTGAATTTTTGACTTATATCATCCTGAAGTTTCTTATCTGTGTCATGTGACCAGCAATTAGACCCACCAACTCACACATAGACTTATATGTGGACAGGAAGTCTAATTCTCTATGTATTCCTATGAGACTGAAAGTGAGGCTCCCATAGGAATGAATAGAGCAGTTACTGGCTTTCTGTCCTGGGTCAGTTGGAGGTCAGGGAGTTGGTCACATGACCCAGCTACAATAAGAAGAGAGGTTTTTACTCACAGAAACAGTCACTGATAAGAAAATGACAATCACTATAGATTATATCATGCACCTTTCTAACAGGTCAGAGAATAAAAATTTTGTGGGAGTTCTTCTTTAAGTATTTTCATTTTTCTTAATTCCCAGAGAACCCCTTTAAATCAAACTGGGGGTTCTGGAGGGAAATTATACTGTCTGAGGGGTACTATTGGGGTATTCTTACTACCTGTGGGGCATTATAACTATGTGGGGGGCACAACAGGGACTGGGCAGGATTTGGCATATCTAAATAGGCATTTGAAAGGGTTGAAGGCGAGGCGTAGTTCCAAATATTGCAGCGGTAGGGTGGTTCGCTATCATCGAAGCATCAGCCATAGCATATTTTTGAGCTGTATGCCCCTCCTTAGCTCCACCTCTTATTATCTGACCCCAACACCAAAACCAAACCTTATCTTAAGGCACCCCTCCACCATTTCAAATTGCAATGCTTACGACAAATCACCATGACCACCAAGTACCTATACTGTGGTACCACCTTGTGGATATATTACACACTGTAGTACCTATAGGGAAGGGCAGGTCAGGAGGTGTTCATATGAATGCCTCCACCTCAGAGTCACCCATCAGATTGTGGCAGCAACCTAGTAGAGGTATTATGTAGGTTTCTCTACATAATATGTCTCCTCCATTGTCCTGCACTGCTCTCTATGGCTAACAGGAAGTTCCATGTGAGCAGCCAATCAGCAGTCACACAGATGTTCTTACACTTCCTGTGTCATGTAGTAAGGCGGCTATGTCCACATCTGAGGTTGGAATTCCGGTCTTCTCTTCCAGCAGCGAATTGCCTTCTCTGGTCGGAGACCAGTGGTGCTCGACAGATCCCATTCACTATAATGGGGTCTGCTGGATGCACATGTTAAGCTTCATTCACATCAGCATTAAAGGATCTGTCAGGAGCCTCCTTTGCAGATTCCGTCACAAATATGGGAAAAAATTAGTAAAGCATACAAGAGGTAAAATGCTGGATTTTCTACTGGAAACCTTATGGGGTCCATCAGTGACGTTTGCATCTGATTGATTGGGGGGATTGATAACATGCACAGAAGTCCACGTTAGGCTTCATTCACATCTGCGTTATGCCAGTTTCACACTAGCATTAGATCGGGCATTGAACAGCCAGCTGGGTTTCTCTGGCATTGCCGGAAAGTACATGTTTGCCGTCCGATCAAGCTGGTGGTTTACCGGTCATGTGGCAACCCTAGTGAGGAGCCACACAAAAGAGGCCCAAGTGTCACATCTGCATGTATATCTCATTATGCCTTACAATGAGGCACAGATTTTATATACTTTACACTCCTGAATCCTCTCCCAATTCATTCATTCTTTAACATAACATAAAATGAGTCAGCTAAAAATATATTTCTTTAAAGGGGTTTCCATGGTTAGGAAAATATGGTTTCTTTCTTCCAGAAATATCACTGCATCTAACAAAGGGCTGTGTTTGATATTGCAGCTCTGCACTGTGGGTTGCGCTGCAATACTATATACAACCAATAAATAAGTAGCACCATTTCTAGAAAAAAAACAGCCATGTTATTCTAACTGTAGGTTAAACAGTATGGTCATAAAATGTTGCCTGATGTTGATGAGCAAAAATATAACCACTATAATACTGCTCCAATGTACAAGAATATAATTACTATAATACTGCTCCTATGTACAAGAATATAACTACTATAATACTGCCTCCTATGTACAAGAATATAACTACTATAATACTGCTCCTATATACAAGAATATAACTACTATAATACTGCCTCCTATGTACAAGAATATAACTACTATAATACTGCTCCTAGGTACAAGAATATAACTACTATAATACTGCCCCCTATGTACAAGAATATAACTACTATAATACTGCCTCCTATGTACAAGAATATAACTACTATAATACTGCTCTTATGTACAGGAATATTACTACTATAATACTGCTCCTATGTACAAGAATATAACTACTATAATACTACCTCCTGTGTACAACAATATAACTACTATAATACTGCCTCCCATGTACAAGAATATAACTACTATAATACTGCCTCCCATGTACAAGAATATAACTACTATAATACTGCTCCTATATACAAGAATATAACTACTATAATACTGCCTCCTATGTACAAGAATATAACTACTATAATACTGCTCCTAGGTACAAGAATATAACTACTATAATACTGCCCCCTATGTACAAGAATATAACTACTATAATACTGCCTCCTATGTACAAGAATATAACTACTATAATACTGCTCTTATGTACAGGAATATTACTACTATAATACTGCTCCTATGTACAAGAATATAACTACTATAATACTACCTCCTGTGTACAACAATATAACTACTATAATACTTCTCCTATGTACAAGAATATAACTACTATAATACTGCCTCCTATGTACAAGAATATAACTACTATAATACTGCCTCCTATGTACAAGAATATAACTACTATAATACTGCCTCCTGTGTACAAGAATATAACTACTATAATACTGCTCCTATGTACAGGAATATCACTACTATAATACTACCTCCTATGTACAAGAATATCACTACTATAATACTACCTCCTATGTACAAGAATATTACTACTATAATACTACCTCCTATGTACAAGAATATAACTACTATAATACTGCTCCTATGTACAAGAATATAACTACTATAATACTGCTCCTATGTACAGGAATATAACTACTATAATACTGCTCCTATGTACAAGAATATAACTACTATAATACTGCCTCCTATGTACAAGAATATAACTACTATAATACTGCTCCTATATACAAGAATATAACTACTATAATACTGCCTCCTATGTACAGGAATATAACTACTATAATACTGTTTCTATATACAACAAAGTAACAATTCTAAAACTGAGGGTCTAGTCCTTGACGTAGCCCTTTAACTCATGTATGTGCAGTACACATACTACAGTATATACGGTATACAAGTATGAGGTCTTCTGTATTCCTGTTTTTACAGCGTGGCCCAGTGACTTGTTATCTGGTTGTGATGTTACGTACCGGTCACAATGCACAGTTGTCACTTGCAGCTATTAACCATCATGCATTGCTTCGTGTAATGTCTCTTCCAGTCACGTCTCCCGCTGGAGCAGGCTATACCGCCAGTATTCAGCAGTAATTGTCCTATACAATAGCCCTGCCTATCTACCAATATCCACGAGCCTGTAATCATATTGTCTCCGACATCATTGATCTCTGCGGCCTCCTCGCCTCTGTGCACCGTGCAGGTGACCTCATTTCCATCTTCGGCGTCGATGCGGCAGGTTTACGGTCTTCCATCTCTGGCCTGGCTCAGAATACAGGCAGGGCTATAATGAGAGGCTGTCAGGCGGCACACAGGGTCTAATGACGGTGGCACAGGCCATTTGTAACCCTCCTGCTATGCTCAAAGAGGCGAGAGGCAAGGAAAAGAGGACATTTTCAGGTCACCATTATTGATATAGGGGAACCAGCAGCACCTATAGGTCTTTTATACCAGCACAGTATGGTTTCTACATTGTAACAGTATGTGGCCGTTACCTCCACAGCATAGTTTCCCGCACCCCATTGCCAGCAAAGGTGTAAGATGTTAAAAAAGAAGGACTTTGCTGCCCAGCTTCGACCTTCGACCAATTGCCCCTCTCCTTGCCAACAGTGCAATTCATGTGCGGGCCATGCAGAGGCTCTCGACACCCAGAAGCAAAGGGGACCGGACTGTCCAGAGCTGACCCTTTCCTTCCCAGTTCCCCATAGTGGCCGCACTTGCTACGTTCTTGGCACAGTACATACATGGTTCCCAATGTAAGGTGGTGGAGTGACCCGCTCCAGACATATGTGGGACTATTGAGGGGCTACTGCCTCTTGCCACAAGTGGGAGGAGCAATAAGTCCTTAAAAGGGGTTGTCCTTCCCAGTAGTGCCCCAAGGGAGTACAAACAGAGGCCTTGAGCAGATGGAAAGTAGTCTCTCCACATGGTCATGGCAACTGAGAGAGTCTGAAAAGAGAGTGTACAAACCGTACAAGAAAGCTCCATGGAAGACCAAGGGCAGGACAGGCCTGTGGAAAGGCCGTATCATTGTTGGCCCCGTATCAGAGAAGATGTATTTCCCGCCAAGCCCAGGGAAGGAGAACCACCATCACCACCTACGAGTTGCAACTGTTGCAAGAAAAGTGCCGTTCCTCACCTTCAGGAGGCTGTACCGTCATACTGCTGCACCTGGACGGTGCCATGGACATTTACCTGAGGCTCTTCATCTCCAGTCTTCTGCTCGGCTTACGCCGTGTAATACCATGTGAGTGGCCGCCGTCAGCACCTTGCTCTGTGTTTTGACCAGCTATTATCGAAGAGGATGTCCAGTTTGGGCAGCAAGTCTAGTTCTTGGACAGGGACCATGACTCAAGTAAACAGAGAGCAAAATTCAAATGACTAAACCCAACGCGGGGGCGAAAATGGGTCAAAAAAATGTAAAAGGACCCCACTGAACAGGGCTCGAAGGGTTCAACCTGACCAGGACAACAGGGCCCCCAATCTATGGTGCCCCGAAGAGTAGGAACTCCAACTGACTGAACCCCACCAATATACACAAAATGCAGAAGGACCCAAAATCAAACACTGGCCTAAATGGTCCAAGGACTTGGGAAGGTTGGTCCTCAGAGATGGTCACGTCAGAACAATGGCATCTTCCCCCACAACCCAATCTGAAGGACCATCTTACCAGGGTCATCAGTTTATTGGGGGAAGTGTCGGACCTCAAATGCAGAGAGGAAGGACCTGGGGAGAATTTCTCACACGGTTCTCTAATTTAGATAAATCCATGACAGTCATTCACTCCACAGAACTGTAATCAGTCAGATTTATTGTACTTTTATTGAGGCACAATTCAGTTCTCAGACCTTGTAGAAAGTCATAAAGCTTTGATCACTGCCATGTATGGCGGCTTTCCCTGGATAACATAGTCGGCGCAGATCCACAATCGGCAGCAGCTGCATGTGACAGGTGTAATTGGAGTGTAACTGGGGGGTAGAAGGATGTGAGAGCTATCACGCAGTAGATGGATGTAATGGCCACAGTGGGGTAGATGGATGTGGTGTTTATAAAGGTGTAGAGTGGTGCAACAGCTATAACGGGGTAGAAGGATGAGACAGCTCTTACGGGGTAGAAGGATAAGACAGCTCTTACGGGGTAGAAGGATAAGACAGCTATAATGGGGTAGAAGAATAAGACAGCTATAACGGGGTAGAAGGATGAAACAGCTATAACGGGGTAGAAGGATGAAACAGCTATAACGGGGTAGAAGGATGAAACAGCTATAACGGGGTAGAAGGATGAAACAGCTATAACGGGGTAGAAGGATGAGACAGCTATAACGGGGTAGAAGGATGAAACAGCTATAACGGGGTAGAAGGATGAAACAGCTATAACGGGGTAGAAGAATGAGACAGCTATAACGGGGTAGAAGGATGAAACAGCTATAACGGGGTAGAAGGATGAGACAGCTATAACGGGGTAGAAGGATGAGACAGCTATAACGGGGTAGAAGGATGAGACAGCTATAACGGGGTAGAAGGATGAAACAGCTATAACGTAACGGGGTAGAAGGATGAGACAGCTATAACGGGGTAGAAGGATGAAACAGCTATAACGGGGTAGAAGGATAAGACAGCTATAACGGGGTAGAAGGATGAGACAGCTATAACGGGGTAGAAGGATGAAACAGCTATAATGGAGTAGAAGGATGTAACATAAATAATGGGGTAGAAGGATGAGACAGCTGTAACAGGGTGGTTGGTGTAACAGCTATAACGGGGTAGATGGATGTGACATCTATGATGGGACAGAAGGATGCAACAGCTATAACGGGGTAGAAAGATCTAACGTGAATAACAGGGGGTTAAAGGATGAGACAGCTGTAACAGGGCAGATTGGTGTAATAGCTATCACAAAGTAGATAGATGTAATGGCTATAGTGGTGTGGATGTGACAGCAATAATGGGGCAGAAGGATGAGACCGTTGTAACAGTGTAGATGTGTGCAACAGCTATAACGGGGTAGAAGGATGAAACAGCTATAACGGGGTAGAAGGATGAAACAGCTATAACGGGGTAGAAGGATGAAACAGCTATAACGGGGTAGAAGGATGAAACAGCTATAACGGGGTAGAAGGATGAAACAGCTATAACGGGGTAGGAGGATGAAACAGCTATAACGGGGTAGAAGGATGAAACAGCTATAACGGGGTAGAAGGATGAAACAGCTATAACGGGGTAGAAGGATGAAACAGCTATAACGGGGTAGAAGGATGAAACAGCTATAACGGGGTAGAAGGATGAAACAGCTATAACGGGGTAGAAGGATGAGACAGCTATAACGGGGTAGAAGGATGAAACCGCTATAACGGGGTAGAAGGATGAAACAGCTATAACGGGGTAGAAGGATGAAACAGCTATAACGGGGTAGAAGGATGTAACAGCTATAACGGGGTAGAAGAATGTAACAGGTATAACGGGGGTAGAAGGATGAAACAGCTATAACGGGGTAGAAGGATGTAACAGCTATAACGGGGGTAGAAGGATGTAACAGCTATAACGGGTAGAAGGATGTAACAGCTATAACGGGGTAGAAGGATGAAACAGCTATAACGGGGTAGAAGGATGAAACAGCTATAACGGGGTAGAAGGATGAAACAGCTATAAAGGGGTAGAAGGATGAAACAGCTATAACGGGGTAGAAGGATGAAACAGCTATAACGGGGTAGAAGGATGAAACAGCTATAACGGGGTAGAAGGATGTAACAGCTATAACGGGGTAGAAGGATGAAACAGCTATAACGGGGTAGAAGGATGAAACAGCTATAACGGGGTAGAAGGATGAAACAGCTATAATGGAGTAGAAGGATGTAACATAAATAATGGGGTAGAAGGATGAGACAGCTGTAACAGGGTGGTTGGTGTAACAGCTATAACGGGGTAGATGGATGTGACATCTATGATGGGACAGAAGGATGCAACAGCTATAACGGGGTAGAAAGATCTAACGTGAATAACAGGGGGTTAAAGGATGAGACAGCTGTAACAGGGCAGATTGGTGTAATAGCTATCACAAAGTAGATAGATGTAATGGCTATAGTGGTGTGGATGTGACAGCAATAATGGGGCAGAAGGATGAGACCGTTGTAACAGTGTAGATGTGTGCAACAGCTATAACGGGGTAGAAGGATGAAACAGCTATAACGGGGTAGAAGGATGAAACAGCTATAACGGGGTAGAAGGATGTAACAGCTATAACGGGGTAGAAGGATGAAACAGCTATAACGGGGTAGAAGGATGTAACAGCTATAACGGGGTAGAAGGATGAAACAGCTATAACGGGGTAGAAGGATGTAACAGCTATAACGGGGTAGAAGGATGAAACAGCTATAACGGGGTAGAAGGATGAGACAGCTATAACGGGGTAGAAGGATGAAACAGCTATAACGGAGTAGAAGGATGAAACAGCTATAACGGGGTAGAAGGATGAAACAGCTATAACGGTGTAGAAGGATGAAACAGCTATAACGGGGTAGATTGATGTGACAGCTATAACGGGGTAGATCCTTGTGACACCAGGTTACATGGATTCTGTCACATTGGTAATCACAGCCGGACACACTGGGGTTTCCAGGACTAATATATACCCCGTTTTTGCCTCCACACCCTTCACTTCACTGACAGAGGCTGCATGTAAAGCATATGCAGAAGAGTATATGTTGAGGTCACATGACCGCATTGTTTACATATCTTGGTTACCGGTTCCTTTTCGGGTCCCATAACATGAAGCACCCCTCGTAATATTCTTACATTGTCATTATAAATATGCAGCAGTTTTCTGGGGCCGATGATGAACGGAGCGGACTACTCGTCCCCCGGCCGACACGTCAGGATTAAGGAGTGTACGTCTCTCAGGGCTTCCTGCAGACTGTCCGACAGTCTCTGAGCGTCGGTCTCCTGACAGCAGTCAAATGCAGATACGCACACCGTGATGCTGTCCTGGGAGGGGGCAAAGCAGACACTGTACCCGTCAGGAACCAGGGGCCCGTAACACATCACACAGTCCACAGGAGAGGACACCTGCCGGAGTCAGAGAGACAGAGATCAGCATTACATAATGAAGAGGTCTGCAGCTTTCTAATATTTGTTGTGCTTCAATGGGTCACCATAGCTAAGATCTCTGCTGGCTGTCAGTGAATGGAAAAACCTGCTATGACCTAATACTTCTCACCGTTGAGGGTTTGCTATAACTTTATCCAAAATATTGGAGCAGCTGCTAGAAGTATCAGGTCTGTACGGGCAGGGTACTCATCAGATAGAAGCCATTTGTACTGGATTGGCCAGAACACATGATCAAACATGACGACAACCTTGTCTCATAGTCACAGGGACTCTGCAGATGGATAAGCGGCTACCAGAAGCCTCCGAAACTACTTATCTCTGAAGGAGACGAGAATCAGACATGAAAAAAAAATCCATATCGTTGGATCCTGGTCTTCCCCAACAGTATCCTGTACACTGTGCATGACATCCTCCCCCCTCTTCCCCAACGTCAGGGAGATACCTCAGCAAATCTCGCACAGGCGCAGTGTACTGCTCTTCTGGCGCATGCGTAGAACATTCCTTCTATTGGGCAATTGCCTCAGAGAATTGTTCTGCACATACGCCGGAAGCGCAGCCCACGGCACCCGCTCGAGAGACATCTCCCTGACGTCGAGGGAGAGGGGAAGGATGTCATGCACATCTTCAGGAGGAGAAGGCGGTGGGGATGAGTGATGTAGGTGGAGAGGGTTGGAAACCTTTTCAGCTTAGGGGAGGTACACAGTGCAGAGAGGGGGACGGGCTTGTGCACTTTGGAAACTAAAGCCCACCCCCTGGGCACTTTACAGCCGTTTTCCATATGAGTAAAACTGCTTTACTAGGACATTTACTACAGACAGTTTGACATAAAAGGTATGTCTAACATGCCTGGGCAAAGTTCTGCTGGCAGTTTAATGGGTGAAAATGTGGAGACAGACTCCTTGTAAAGGCTTTGTTTTTCCATTGTCTAAAATAACGATTTCAGTAAAAACGTTCTTCCGTTTCGCAATGGCATTGTGTAGCCTGATCCCGCAAACACAGTCCATTCCATCTTTTCCAAAATGTATGCCAACTTTAACTCGATGGATTAGGAAGAAGTAGAGGACAGAGGGAAAAAGTGACTATGAAACTATGACTGCAGGATCAGACTACGCAGGGTTTGTTTGTTGTCTGTTACCATGGAGACACACAGGTCTGCAGACACTGAAAGAATAGGAAATGTTTGCATGCATTAGGACAATGAAAATATTGTCTGTGAAGGTGGACATAGCCTTTATCTTTATCTATGCAGGGGATTTGGAGCAGTGTAACAGAAAATGGAGCCCTAAAGAATTATGGGATACCCGGAAACTCTTTTCTAGAATATCCATCCACAGACCTGACCAGTGAAGAGCTTCCAGTGGGAAGACACCGCATAGGATGTATCCATGAACAGAGACGGGAGGGCCATCCCCGAGGTAATACACAGCATCTTCAGGGCCAGGATGGCGCCATCTACAGACTGTCCTTGTAACACCTAAGAAAGCAGATTGCAATTTAATGACCAGTCTTGTTAAAGGGGTTGTAAAGAAAGTAGAAAATACCAGGGATGGAAACGGCAGGCTTTGTATATGGGCTGTGGCTGGTATCACAGATCAGCACCATTCCTTTAAATGGGGCCGAACTGCAATACCACAGGCAGCCTGTAGTCGAGAGGGTCGCTGTTTCTGAGACAAAATACCCTTCCTATGACATTATACAAACCCTTTATGTAGCCTCCCTCCAGTCATTTTGAGAGGTGAGGACACTGTGTTCTCAGCTCTTCCGCATGTAATGTGCAAGATAATCAGGAAGCCATTGATTTCTATGGTCGTCTCGTCTCCTCTATCAATATTATAATAATAATTGTTTACCGCAGACCTCGACCTTAATAGGACGATGTGCAAATGAATTCTGTATTTTCCAAGGTGGAGTACATTCCGGGAAAATGGTCAGAATACATTGCTGGAAGCAGCCTCCCTCCTCAGTCCATGCTGAGAGTAGTAGTTTTACACGAGTGATTATTAAAGGGGTTGTAAATGAATTGTAAATGGCAAAAGGCAAGACATTCAAGAAACTAATAATTGACGTTCTGACACCGCTCCGCTCCAATCCTGGCAGCAACTGTGACGTGCCTGTATACCGCATGTGACCGCTGCAGCCAATCAGTGGCCTCATGCCATATACAGCCAAGACCAGTTATAACATGCGGTATATGTAATGTCACTGCTGCAGATTTGGGGAGGATCAGAACGGAGGGAGTTTAGAATAGTGAGAATAGCTTATTTGTATTATTTTGATACCTTCCCTGCCTTTTACAATTCATTTTTTAAAGGGTTTGTCCGAGAGTCCTGGGGGGTCCGTATCCCAGCACCTCCCGACCAGGCCTGTGACTTCTTGTACATCGATTACATGGCCTAAGCGCAGCACAGTCCCTTTCAAATGAATGGGGCCTGAGCTGCAATACCATGCACAACCACTATACAATGTACGGCGCCGCGGCCTCTTCAAACAGCTGATGGGCGAGGATGCTGGGTGTCAGACCCACACCAATCCTAAGGATAGACCATCAATATGGAAATGTCAGGTAACCCCTTTAACTTTGACAACCCCCTTAGGATATATTCACATGATCATATGCGTTTTGAGGTCTGCAAATTGTGGAGCCGCAAAACACAGATTACGGCCTTGTGCGTACCACATTTACCGTACCGTGGGGAATGCACATTGCCAGCCCTAAGATAGAAATGCCTATTGTTGTCCACAATTGCGTTCAAGAATAGGACACGTTGTATCTTTTTCCAGGGGCCGCGGAATGGAAGTACGGACGCCGACAGCGCGCGGTGTGCTATCCACATCTTTTGCAGCCCCATTGAAATGAATGGGTCCTCACCCGTTCTGCAAAATAGCGGAACAGATGTGGACCCAGAAATACGGCTATGTGAACGGACCCTTAACCGCACTCAGACATAGCTGTACGCCCAAAATGCTAAAAGAGTGTATGGAGCGGGCTCACACCACTGCAGTCGGGATCAGAGGTAACGCAGATCCCGCCCATTTAACCCCTCAGATGTCATGGTCAATAGCGACTGTGGCATCTGAACAGTTAGACAAAAGGAGGGGGCCTCATCTGTCCTCCGAATACCCCCCTTCCCACTGCGACAATCATTATTCACAACAATATAAAAGTACTGCTGTGAATAGTGCAATTGCAGGTTTAAGTCCCCTAAAGGGACTAAAAAAAAGAAAAAAAAAAAGAATTAACTGGATAGCTTTAAAAACTAGTTTTGAAAAAAAAAATTAAAAATTCAAATCATCCCCTTTTCCCATTTTTTTAATAGTAAAATAAAAAATTTAAAAAACTAAATCGTCATCACCATATCTACTAAAATAAAAAAATTCCAATGCCAGAATTGTTTATTTATCTTCACAAAATAAAAAAGTTTCATATTCCCCAAAACGATACCGATAAAACAACCCCTAAGGAACTGTACTATGATTTTTTTTTTTTTTTGCAATACATTATATGGATCATTGTATGGTGCCATTAAAAAGCACAACACGTCCCTCCACAAAAAAAAAACAAAAAAAAAAGCAAGGCATATGGCCAGGCCGATGAAAAATAAAAAGCTGGCCCTTGGAAGGGGAGGAGGAAGAAAAAAAAAATCATCAAAAATGTCATTTCCAAAAATTGCCCTGGTCCTGAAGGGGTTAAACAGGAGGGTGACAACATAAATTAAAGGAACACGCGCTCTCGGCAAAACTAGAGCAGGGCCTGAGGGGCTGGGGTATGACGCGAGGACTCTCGCTTAAAGTGCCCATAGACATTAGAGGAAAGCAGGCTGAACCTTAAAGGGGTATTCCGGTTAGAGAGAGTTAGATCGGTGGGGGCTCCCATAGAAATGAATGGAGCAAAGGCGTCCATTTCAGGTGGGCTCCACGGGGTACGGGGCCCCCGTTCTTGTGACTGGTGGAGGTCTCAGCGGCAGGATAACTTTCTCTAACCAGAATACCCCTTTAATGTTTATGAGGGATGTCTAGACTCCTGCTCAATGGTAGACATTGGGGGAGAGAAGGATCGGGCATGCAGCCCGCACAGGTGATCCGTCAGGTGTCTCAATCCTTGTCATGTAACGTCCCCCTCCGGCCCTGCAATAGGCATTACACAGTGTAGAATCCGTTTTGCCCGGAGTGCTCCTTTAAAGAGTACGTGGATGTTTCCACACATTTTGTTGAATTGCAAATCGTCTTTATTAAAAATATCCAACCGTTCTGTGTACGCAGCTCCTATGCTAACTTACAGACCGCGAGAGAGGACAAACAAATGGCCGTAGGGTCAGACTACACAGCCTTTCTTAGTAGTCTGTAACCATAGCGACACATAGATCTGCATAGAAGCTGTGTACATCCAGGACTATTTGAAAAGTTGTATTTTTAAAAAATTTGGATGCATTGGAGCAATAAAAAACAATTTAGGCCAGTTTCACATCTGCGGCATGGATTCTCCAGATGCAATCAGTCAATCCGGCCACAATACGGCAAATATGCCGAAAACCGGACAGACAGAAACCGATTTTTTGTCCAGCCTATTCCCGGCGGCCGGATCGTAGTGCCACAGATTTGAAAGTAGCCTAAGAAGGATGCTTACAAGAAAGGGTTAATGCCTTACTGCACTGCAATCACACATGTACATGTACACACCCATGCATCCACTAGAGCTGTGATGGGGAACCTCCGGCACTCCAGCTGTGGTAAAACTACAACTCCCAAGATGCACACTTGCTCGGCTGTTCTCAGAACCCCATAGAAATGAATGGAGCATGCTGGGAGTCGTAGTGCCGGAGGTTATAGCTATCACAGCTGTAGGTGGGGGGGTCACATGACTGAAGTCACACAAATACATGCTATGGTCATCTTCTCACCTGTATCTATGAAGTCTGTGATCCGACCGCATCATGGAGCTCAGAAATAAAATGGAGAGATCAGAGATTCGCAGTAAGGGCTCATGCACACGACCGTATGTATTTTGCGGTCCACAAAAAAATACGGATGACGTCCATTTGCATTTCGTATTTTGCGAGCCGGAACAGCCGGCCCCTAATAGAACAGTCTTATCCTTGTCTGTAATGCGGACAATAATAGGACATATTCTATTTTTTTGAGGAACAGAAATACGGACATACGGAAACGGAATACACACAGAGTAACTTCTGTTTTCTTGCGGAGCCATTGAAATGAATGGTTCCGTATACGGTCCGCAAAAAAAAACAAAAACGGAACGGACACAGAAAGAAAATACGTTCATGTGCATGAGCCCTAACAGACATCTCTGAGCCGCACCCAAGGGGTATAATAGCTATACAGCCCTTTCATCCTGGAAAGGGGCTCATGCACACTAATGTATTTTCTTTCCGTGTCCGTTACGTTTTTTTTGCGGACCGTATGCGGAACCATTCATTTCAATGGGTCAGCAAAAAAAAATGTGCATTCCGTTTCCGTATGTCTGTATTTCCGTTCCGCAAAAAGAAATAGAACATGTCCCACTATTGTCCGCATTACGGACAAGGATATGACTGTTCTATTAGAGGCCAGCGGTTACGTTCCGCAAAATACGAAATGCAAACAGACGTCATCCGTATTTTTTTGCAGATCCGTTTTTTGCGGAGTGCAAACTACATATGGTCGTGTGCATGAGCCCTAGCTCCGATTTTCGAAATGAAAAGACTATATAGGAATATTTGGCACTGCGCAGAGCAGGGGCGCCCCACCAATGAGGCCAGGTGAGGCGATCGGCTCAGGCTGCACCAGGTAGAGGCAAGGGGGGGGCCATGGGCAATGAGCGCATTCATTGTGGTAAAGGGGTTGGGTTAAGAAATTGGCATTGGGGGGAAAGGGGGGGCGTGTTTCAGTTTTCGCCTCAGGCAGCAGAAAGGCTAGGTGCACCCCTGACTCAGAGTAGCTGATATATCTGAGCTGTGCCAAAGGGTTAACTCTCAACAGAGTCCGTGCATTTACGAAATCTGTCATCTCAGATCAACATTGACGCCCCGAATGAATGGGGTTTTTAAATAGATCAAAGTCCTTTGGCACCACTTAGAGCTTCCTGTTCGTGGAAATCTCTGCGCAGTGCGAAAGTGGTACGATCTCTGTACTGAGCCCTTTTCTTCCATAAATCAGTGATGACAGACTTCACCAATGCCATCTACTCCTCTCTGGAGTTCAACAATTTAAATATTCCCTGACCAAATCGGTCTCACAGCCGCCAAGAAGATCCCAATAACATATTAGGGAACTGCCACTCAAGCAATTTCCTGATATCCTATGAATACGGTCGCCCACACTTGTGATTGAAGTTGTTAGTGTGAAAGGGCCATGCTGTCACATCTGACACAAGAAATAGACTGGCTCCACCTACTGGCTGTCGCTGGTATAACCATGTGAAGAAGACGACTTTTCAAGGCCGCGTCTAATGCGATTCATAAAACAGAGAGAAATAAGAAAACGTAAGGCAGCGGACACAATCACTGATACGATGGCGGGAAATCTCACCTGCTCTGTGGCCGCTTGGTGACTTTCTACAGCTCTTACCAGGAGGGAAAACTTCTCTTCTGCCTGTGCAAAGACAGAAAATACCGATAAAAGGTAAACCTCTGCTTGCTGTCAATGAATCAAAGCATTCTTTCTAAATCTTTATATCCTTCTCAAATTAGCCTTGCTTGCACAGCAGAATCTGTTGCAATGTATCAGCGGAGAAAAGTGTAATTAGTCTGTAGTCCAGGAGAGGAGGAAGATTTGTGTTTCACTCCTGGGACTGCCTGCACTGACACACTGTAACAACCGCCTTAGATGTGTGAGCAGGGTGGGTTTAGAAGGCTGAATTTAAAGGACCCTCATCTATAACAGGAGGGGCTAACAGCTACAAAGAGGATCTCTCACACTGGAGGACCCGAGAATTCTATGCACTACATGGACAGTCCATTGATTTCAATGTTATCTGTGCAATGCTTTGTTTCTCCTGTGGTGGCGCTGCAGGATTACAGAACAGTTGCTGCCAGATTTGGCTACAGACTGGCGCTCCTGATTGTGTTGATGGCACTGGGTGCAGTAGTGCGCAATGCTATCCATGTAAATTAACTGTCTTTTAGCGCAGGGACCGGTCCCTAAGCCCATAAATGTATAGGCTGTGGGTGGGAAAGGGTTAAAGGGCATCTGTCAGCAGGTTTGTACCTAAGACACTGGCTGACCTGTTGTGCACTTGGCAGCTGAAGACATCTGTGTTGGTCCCATGTTCATATGTGTCCGCATTACTGAGAAAAATGAGGTTTTAATATATGCAAATGAGCCTCTAAGAGCAACGGGGGCGTTACCATTACACCTAGAGGCTCTGCTCTCTCTGTAACTGCTGCGTCCTCTCTACTTTGAATGGCAGAGGTAGCCGTGATCATGTTTACCCTGCCTGGTGCTGTCAAAGTGCAGAGGGCGCAGAATTTGCAAAGAGAATTGATCATCTAGGTGCAATGGTAACGCCCTTGTTGCTCCTAGAGGCTCATTTCCATATATTAAACATCATTTTTCTCAGCAGTACAGACACATATGAACATGGGACAAACACAGATGTCTTCAGCTGCCAAGCACACATGCAACAGGTCAGCCAGCGTCATAGGCACAAAACTGCTGACAGATGCCCCTTAACAGACACGGAGATCACATAGCTCCTCCCATAAGGATCACATGACGTGGCCACCACCCAACACCTACCGATTTGTTTGGGTCATCTGCAGCGTGAACAAATTCCAGGGCCTCGGGGGACGAGCAGCGCACGACGTCCGACCGCCCCCGATGAAACGCGCGGAGCGAGACGACCTCGCTGGTGGCACACAGTGCGCCGTGTAACCTGCGCAAACAGGTAAAAGTCAGTGACATTCGAGGTCGGGGCAGATCTTCTCGACCGCCGCACGTACAGTACCTGTAGTACGCCAGCTGTAGGCAGGTCTGCAGGAAGGCGCCCGGTCTCATGCTGTACCGCTGCGGAAATTTCTTTCCAAAGTCAGGAAAGGAGAAACAGCAGATGTCAAGATCATTCACCAATCTGAAGGAGAACAGAAACGGAGAAGAGACGTTCACAAGGGAACACCCCCACTGCGAGCCACGGGCCTCCCCAAACTCACATGTTCAGGTTCTGCTTGGCTTGTTCAATGTGCTGCTTGATCTCCGGAGGGAAGTTGAAGTAGAGCTTTCTTGGCGGAGGAAGCCTGGTGAGAGGAGTGCGGGGCGGCAGCAGACTGGGGCCCTCAGAGCTGACCAGAGGATTAGTTACGACTTTAAGCACGGTTCCAATTTTTAGGAATTTCTTTTTATAGAAGGCATGTAAATGAGCTCTTAAGGAGCTATCCTATAAGTCAATGTTTGACCATTTAAACAGGCCTTGAGACATGACTTGGATAATAACTAAGCCAGCATCTCATCTGCAGACAGCTGTTTCAGGATGATTGCCCCTGATCAGTGCAGAGCACAGAGGTACTGGCTTATCTAGGTGATAGGCAAAGATCAGGATTTGGTACTATATCTCCTTATGGTGAGCGCCTAAACGGCGTGAAGAGTCTTATAGGCCATAGATGCTCCTCTGGAATTCTGGGAAGAAGGAATGCAAATAAGCTCTGAACAAGCTCCGCCTCTGATGCCGCCAGATCGTTCGACCTTTTTATAGGCCAGAGGAGCGTGCATGGCCTACAAAACTCCTCACGCCGTTTAGGTGCTCGCCATAAGGAGATATTGTATTCCACAAAAAATTAGGACATTTCATAGAAATAAATGAACGACTTCACAAATAATTGTTTTTGTTTTTTTTTTACTTTTTTTGTTCCACTTGTAAGTGATTTTATGTTGTCTCCATTCCCAATCTGATCTGCCTTAAAAATTCTGCTGGTTGCCCCTGGAAACAGACAGCAGTTAACACCACGACTACATGAACTTAAAGGGGTCGTCCACTCTTTTTATACTGACGACCTATCCTCAGGATAGGCCATCCCCTCCGTTGATCAGCAGTTCCAAAGTAGCCCCTGAAACTACACAGCTCCACCCATGGTGTAGTGGATGGAGCTGGTTACCATTCTGGGCGCAGCGCTGCAGTACTAGTTCCGGCCACTACATCATGGAGGGAGCTTTGTAGTTCTGGCTCCAGAGCTACCCCGAAAGCACCTGATTGGTGGGGGTGTAACATGTTAGATCCTGAGGATATGCTATCAATATAAAAGAGATAGACAAGCCCTTAAAGGGGTTGGCCACCTTTGGGGAGGTTGGCAAACCCTCTCTCCTGGACAGAGCTACAAAGGGAAGCATACCTACCTGCTCCCTGCCGCTGGGTCCGGGCTCCTTCTCTCCCTGGCCTTGGCTTCCTGTCTCAGGTGGCCACCTGTCAACATTTACTTTGACACCGCTGCAGCCAATCAATGGCCATAGCCATGTCCTGCAGGTCACCGGTGCACTGGTGTCAAAACACATGTTAAAGAAGAACTCCCAACAAAAATTTTATTCCATGTCCTGCTAGAAATGTACTTGATATAATCTGTAGTGAATGTCATTTTCTTACCAGTGTCTGAATTTTTGACTTGTATCATCCTGAAGTTTCTTATCTGTGTCATGTGACCAGCAATCAGACCCACCAACTCACACACAGACTTATGTGTGGACAGGAAGTCTAATTCTCTATGTATTCCTATGAGACTGAAAGTGAGGCTCCCATAGGAATGAATAGAGCAGTGACTGGCTTCCTGTCTTGGGTCAGGGAGTTGGTCACATGACCCAGCTACAATAAGAAGAGCAGTTATTACTCACAGAAACAGTCACTGATAAGAAAATGACAATCACTACAGATTATATCATGCACCTTTCTAACAGGTCAGAGAATAAACATTTTTGCGGGAGTTCTTCTTTAAGGAAACTGAGACAGGCAGCCGAGGGAGTGAAGGGGCCAGGACCCAGCAGCAGCTGAGTATGCTCCACTTTGCAGCTCTTCCCAGGAAAAAGGGGGGGGGGGTGTTTGCAAAAAAAAAAAAAAAAAAAAAAAAAAGTGACCAATCCCTTTAAGAGGTTGTCTATTTCTTTTATATTGATGGCGCATCCTCAGGATAGGTCAGCATCTGATTGCTGGCGGTCTGGCCAATCCCTTTAAGACTCTCCAGGGGGCATGCCATATGTCTGAACAATAAAAACAACAAGTGTATGGGGCGCCACTGTATGTTTTCCAAGTGAATAGAATAAAACGGCACAATTAGTATAAAAAAAGAGCAATCGGATCTTTTAGCTCATAAATGGTATACACATACAATTATACAATTACGTTTTATTGCTCTTTTTTTATACTAATTGTGCTGTTTTTTGTTATGCATCATATTCGCCAGGTGACGTATGGATGTCTGTCCGATTGTCACCTGAGCTCCCACAATGCACTGCTCTCTGGTAGCAGGAAACCAGCAGAAGTCTCAGCGCTATTTTACACACAAAAACAAGACACAACGTAACTCAGGATCAGCGCAACATAAGAAAAGTATTGCAAAAAGTTACATAAACCAAAGAAAAACGAGACATAAAAGTGGGTGAAATCATCTATAACCCATTCCCCTCACCACACCCCCGGTGAGGCACAGTTATACCCCATACCTCATAATGAATAACAGAGCCACAGTACACAGCCCTCACTCACCAGTAGTCGAGAACGTGGCGCAGCATGGTCAGCACCGCAGAGGCATCCGCTGTCGCTTGGTCATAAATCAGTCCACAGGTGCCGTCTTCTCCCACCACAAACTGCAGGGGTGATACTCAGAGTTACTCAATGTTATATGTCAAGGGTGTAGCTAAAGGCTCATGGGCCCTGGTGCAAGAGTTCAGCTTGGGCCCCCTTCCCTCAGAGCTTTGTGACCAGGGGCAGGGAAGCACATAGCCTTCATGCTGCCTGTGGCAAAAATTGAAACGGCACCCCCCAAAGCTAAATTCTTGACTTAACCCTTTCCCTCCAGCCAGAGGTGTAACTTGACCAGCAGGCTGTTTCCATAATATCGGTGTCTTCTTATGCGGCACATAAGGCCCCTGGGCCCGGTAGCGACTGCTACCTCTGCACCCTCTATAGCTACGCCCATGTTATATGTATCAGCTCCACAGAGTATAACCCAACTTTCCCCAAGTCCTGAACGGTCTAGTTAGGCAATGATACTGGAGTGAAATTTCATCACTGCAGAACTAGATGTCCTCTGACTCCCCAAAAAATCCATCTAGTGTAAAACAGTAAATAAGAGACAGGGAGGAGGGAGAGGAGGGGGATGCAGCTGCAGGATTTCTCTCCGTGTCTGAGGGGAAGACAGCTGATTGGCTCAGGGCACACACCTCTGACAAGAGCCCGCCCACTCAGTAGGCATGATGAGAACAAATGTCCATTTACAGAAACCAAAAGATGCAGGTTACACACAACACATTGGGACACGTACTATATAGCTGCAACTGCTTAAAGGGCTTGTCCACTTTTTTTAACTCCCCCACCCAGTGGTACCTGTGGAGAGATCTATTCTCACCTGCTCCTCACCGTCTTGGCTCCTGGACTTCCAGTTCCTGCCTGGCAGCCTCCACATGGATGGGGCCAATGACTGATCTAAGCGGCGCGGCACATCACTGCTGACTCACCACTGAGGTCAGTCATTGGCTGCAGCGGCACACGTGACCTGTTCCATGCAGGGACAGGACGTCCAGGGGAGACAGCCCAGGGGCCATGGAGATACAGATAGTCTTAGATCTTTGAACAGGTACCACCAGGTTGTAAAGGAATACAGAAAAACAAATCCTGGACAACCCCTTTAAGGAAGTATTGGAATCACCGCATCATTCGTGCACCCCTGTGTCATGCTCCGCCCCTTCTGATCTCGCATTAGACATCACAACATGGATCCGTTTTACCTTGCAGCAAAGTACGACGCTTATACACATTATGTACCTGCAAGGTCTTGTCAAACCAGCGATTGCCGCTGTTGGCGTGGCTCCCTCCTCCGTGCAGCATCTGGGCGGCAGTACGGCTGCTGTACAGCTCTTCAGAGAACTTCAGCGCGGTAGCGTCCAGGCACACGGTAAAGAGGCTGTTCTGGATGCTGCGCACAGACTCCCGGTTCAGGCGGTCTGTGAGATCAGGACGGAGATGAAGCTTTTTAAAGGTGTCTCCTTCCATAGCATTGCTCAGTCCCATTACAAAGACTGAGGGGGTCATTCATTAAGACCAGTGTTTTAGATGCCAGTCTTAATAATGCCCTGCGCTGGCGGTGGATCTGACTAAGTGATTAAGAGGCGCTGGGCTCTACATAGCTTCGGCGCATCCACCTCCAGTCTAAATGTAAGATAGCTTCCTTGCTGGCGTAGATTTCGAACATTTTCTATGCCTAAAACAGGCGTAGAAAATGATAAATGGGATGGGCCTGGTGGCACGCCCCCTTCCCCTCTCACGCCCCCTGTTTTAGACCTGGCATGAGCAGGGAAAAATCGCAGATTACGGCACGAATAACCTTTGCGCTGCAATCTGTGACAGATATACGCCAGAAAGCTGGCGTATCAGTTAGTAAATGACCCCCTAAGTGTCCAATCGGCGTCTGATTGCTGTGGCCCCCTGACAATCATGAGAAAGGGGCCCCTGTTTGAATGGGGCAGCGGTTACACATGTGTGCTGCTGCTACTCCATTCAACTCTATGGGACTGCCGGAGACAGCCGAGCGATTAGACGCTTATCCCGTATCCTGTGGGCAACCCCTTTAATTAAAGGGACAGCTTCCTTTTCCTAACCCAGGTAAACTCACCTCGAATGAGGCTGCTGTACGCTCGCCCCCAGCTGTTCCTGTGGTCAGTGGTCAGCACCCCAACAGGCTCCTTGTCCGTCTTTTTGGAGTGCGCACGAAGGAAGAGCATCTGCTGGTGGATCTGATCCTCGGTCAGCGGTGAGCCGTCGCTGTTGTACACGTCCAGCTCAAAAAACTGCGGAGACACACATCCAAAAAGCACAGGTCACCATGATGGCGTCATTATGCCTGGGGGCCACGGGATCCGCATTTCCACCATTTTTTGAGGGAGCTGTGGACCTTCGATAAGTGTGAATTTGTCAAAATTAGAGAAGAAAATTGAAAACTTTTCTTGAAGATTGATGACGACAAGACAATCCACAGATAGGAATCCCCCTCCCCCACCCCGAGCGTCCCGCCGCCGCCGCAGCGTTGCTGAATATTATCTTTCAGGCGTTGGGCGGCTGGAATTTCAAAGACATTAGTAGAACTGAAAGTGGAAAAATGAGAACTAAACCCCGAGAGATCGGAAGCAACAAAGCGACACGCAGAAAGGACGCAGAGTGGCATCTCAGAAGACTGGTGAAGACAGAAGGACATGGGCGACAGGCTGAGGAGATAGATGGAGTACAGGGGGCTGTCAGCAGGACGTTCACTGTTACACCCGGCACAATGACTTGTAGGACTAGGAATGTAATCATACCTAGTGATCCTCCACTCATTCTGGAGAAAAAGGACTCTTTAGTGCACCGAGGGCGGGCCCAAGCTACTCTGTGCACCCTTGCTCCTCCTGCTCCTTCTTCTTGATTGACAGGGAGAAGTTCCTGCACAGTCATCTGGCCTGGTCCTATCAATCAATGAGAGCGAGGAGCTGGCAGAGGAGGCAGGAGGAGCAAGGGTGCACAGAGTGACTGGTCCCGCCCTCAGTGCACCCAACTTCCCATATGGATTAAAAGTACGTTTTCTGCAGAATAAAGCAACGGATCGCTAAGTGGAAAGGAAAGATTACACTTAGGGTCCATTCACACATCCGTATTTTGTAATCCGCATCCGTTCCGCGAATTTGTGGAACGGAATGAGGACCCATTCATTTCAATGGCCCCACAAAGAAATGCGGATAGGACTCAGTGTGCTGGCCGCATTCATTGTTCCATTCCGTTATCCGGATCCGCAAAAATGATAGAGCTACTATAATAGTCCTACTATTGTCCTCAAAATGCGGTCCGTAGTCCTATTGTGGTCAACGGGTCCGCAAAAATGCGGAATGCACCAATATGTCATCCGCAATTGCGGATCCGTTTCCAGGAAATTTTATTTTAGTACCCTAGCAACATATATTCCTCCTTCCGTTTTTGTTTGCGGAAAAAACGGAACGGATGTACAATTGGTAAAAACTGAAGGTTTTTGCGGAAACATGGATCCACAAAAAAATGGAACGAAAATCTGGAAAGCAAATATATGGATGTGTGAATGTACCCTTAGCTAAGCTAGCCCTACAAGGCACAGGATCAGGTTTATCAGCGAGTTTCCTGGTGATAGGCTTCCTTTAGGACTAAGGCCTAATTCACATGGACCGTGCTCCTTCTGGTTGCTATGACGCCGTGCGCTTCCTGAGGCCGCCGCTGTACAGTGATATACTCGATACGAGTTTGTACAGTATATCTCTGTACAGCGGCGGCCTCAGAAAGCACACAGGGCGTCATAGCAACCAATGACGCCGTGCGCTCCTGCCCTCAGAAGGAGCGCGGTCCGGGATTTCACGGATGTGTGAATTAGGCCTAAAACAGAAGAAATGTATGAAGACTTAGAAGGAAAAATATTCCATCTTTAGTCCTCTAGTAACTTGTGGAAATCTGAGTCACCATCGATCAACCACATTGCTTGGTGCAGCTTTCCTCTCAGCGCTGGTCGGTGATCTCCATAACTTGATATCTCCATCCCAGCAAATTATTTCCGTAAATACGTTCAGAACATCCTGTGCCGGACATTGGAGGGTGGAAATTTCCAACCACAAGACGCGAGGTTCTGTACCAAGACCCAAAGCTTCTTCATCTCATCTCCTGACCTGTCGCAATGATACGTGGGGTGACAATGGCTTTTCTGGAGGAGTTACATGTGTCAGCCGCATTCAATGTATGTCCCACTAACACGTCTAGACTAAGCACCCAGCACTGGAGTCACCTGGTAGTTCTTGCAGACGGTCACACGATGAGACGTGCTCCGAGGATGGAGGAGGACTCGATCCCTCTTGGTTCCGGGTTCCCTGCAGGATCCAAAGAACTTGTAATATTGATCTGGGCACAGCCTTTGGCCTCTCCAGAACTCCTCCAGACCTCCAGGGCTGTGAACGGAAAGCAGGAGGAGACAAAATGTTTAGATCTTGGAGCAATAGGAAAGAGAGCGCACACCAGTATATTAAAGGGCATCTGTCAGCAGTTTTGTCCCTATGACACTGGCTGACCTGTTACATGTGCACTTGGCAGCTGAAGACATCTGTGTTGGTCCCATGTTCATATGTGCCCGCATTGCTGAGAGAAATAAAGTTTTATTATATGCAAATGAGCCTCTAGGAGCAACGGGGGCGTTACCATTACACCTAGAGGCTCTGCTCTCTCTGCACTTTGATTGACAGGACCAGGCAGTGAAAACGTCATCACACCTAGTACTGTGAAAGTGCAGAGGGGACGTAGCCATTGCAGAGAGAGCTGAGCCTCTAGGTGTAATGGTGACGCCCCCGTTGCTCCTAGAGGATAATTTGCATATAATAAAACCTCATTTTTCTCAGTAATGCGGACACATATGAACATGGGACCAACACAGATGTCTTCAGCTGCCAAGTGCACATGTAACAGGTCAGCCAGTGTCATAGGTACAGAACTGCTGACAGATGCCCTTTAACCTCTTTACCATGTCATATCATGGCAGTGGATGTGGGACTGTGTACTTGTGCGGGGATCATACTATGTACAAGCAGAGTAAGTGCGTTAGGTGGCGCTCTGTATAGAAGAGGGTCTTCTGTACTGATGAATACCATCTGGTGAATGGTGGCCAATGGAAAGGTTAATGTCTATGATGGAAGCCTTTGCCAGTGCATAGACATAATGTGCACTTAGCCTATGCCTGCTTGATGACAGTTTCCAGACATCACTATAGACTAACCAGAACAACGTGAAAACTCAATCAAAAAGAAGCTGATGAAAGTACATAACCATGGAGTGGAGCCTCAGATTGAGCTTTATTCACACCTCTCTTATGTGGGAGCCATATATGTAAAGATAAAGATTGGATCTAGTTTTTGGTGCTAAATATATGACTCTGAATGTGGAGTTATCAGCACGATGGTGGTACATGGGGCTATGAAAGGATGGAAAGCCAAACTCACCTCTCCACTTTGGCTTTAAAATCCAGGACGCCGCAAATTAGTTTGGATGCAAATCTGAAAACCAGTAGATAAACATTAGTAGTCTCCATAACCTTCTAATAAGCGCCCAGCTCTGACTCTGAGCAGCAGCTGAGTGGCTTTCGAAGAGGGGGGAACTATTAAAGAACATCTCCCAGACAAGACCTTGAGACAGAAGTCATCTTACATTACTCCTCCACTAAACATCAGGTGCATTATACTGGAGTTGGTGCACCCACGGCCTCGATCCGTACGAGATCCATACTAGAAAGTCACCATAGACCTGGGATCAGCAACCTTCGGCACCCCAGCTGCTGTGAGACTACAACTCCCAGCATGCACACTTACTCAGCTGTTTTGGGAGGATTCTAGGAGTTGTAGTTTCAGTACAGTTGTAGTGCCGGAGGTTGCTGATCTCAGCCATAGACTATTGGACCTCTTCGTGCCAATTTAACATACTGACCAGGTCTACATGGAGACACATACCACACAATGTAGCCCCAGACAATAGACTATATTTAAACTGAGGAGATTACGACTTCTCAACCAGAATTTCCCCAAAGCTATACAAGACCCTATCCTTGCCCATCCATCAGAAGTGGAGAAAATGTGGACATAACATAACATGGAGCACGGAGAACTTAAAGGGGTTGTCCCACGAAAAATATTCTACAGTTTTCAAACCAGCCCCTGGATCTGAATACTTTTGTAATTGCATGTAATTAAAAATTTATTATAGCTACTGAGTTATTCAATAAAATATATCTGTATAGCGCCACCTGCTGTTTGTTTTTTTCCTTATTTCTTTGACCTGCTCACTGAGAAAGCCGCACATGCTCAGTTTCATCTTTCAGCTGCCTCCTGAGCTGTGATAGGGAGAGCTGAGACACGCCTCCTGAGCTGTGATAGGGAGAGCTGAGACACGCCTCCTGAGCTGTGATAGGGAGAGCTGAGACACGCCGCCTGAGCTGTGATAGGGAGAGCTGAGACACGCCCCCTGAGCTGTGATAGGGAGAGCTGAGACACGCCCCCTGAGCTGTGATAGGGAGAGCTGAGACACGCCTCCTGAGCTGTGATAGGGAGAGCTGAGACACGCCTCCTGAGCTGTGATAGGGAGAGCTGAGACACGCCCCCTGAGCTGTGATAGGGAGAGCTGAGACACGCCCCCTGAGCTGTGATAGGGAGAGCTGAGACACGCCTCCTGAGCTGTGATAGGGAGAGCTGAGACACGCCCCCTGAGCTGTGATAGGGAGAGCTGAGACACGCCCCCTGAGCTGTGATAGGGAGAGCTGAGACACGCCCCCTGAGCTGTGATAGGGAGAGCTGAGACACGCCCCCTGAGCTGTGATAGGGAGAGCTGAGACACGCCTCCTGAGCTGTGATAGGGAGAGCTGAGACACGCCTCCTGAGCTGTGATAGGGAGAGCTGAGACACGCCTCCTGAGCTGTGATAGGGAGAGCTGAGACACGCCTCCTGAGCTGTGATAGGGAGAGCTGAGACACGCCCCCTAGGCTGCAGTAGAAAAGGCACTCCCCCTAAACTGTCAGCTTGATATAAATCTAGCAGAGCAATGAATGGGGAGATCTCTGGATCCATGTGAGGTACAGGGCTGGTTCTAGCTTTGTTAGAAAGGTATTGTCATGGACTATATGATGTCAGATTTTCATTTTTTACATTATTCGTGAGATAACCCCTTTAAGGTGACCATACACATTAGTTGATCATTACGGGTGATTTCAACCAAAAGATCATTTGCCATGTAAAATCTAACAACGACCGATTGTTTTAGCTGACCGATATTGACAGGAAAGCATTCGGCCATGTTTAAAATCTTGGCCATCAACAATCTGTCCATGAAAGAACATTCTCAGAACGATCGTTCCTCCCCTCGCCAGGTTTATTTGAACATTTATGACCAGTTTGAACAATTGTAATGTCCAATGTGGACTCAAATATGTACGGTCGCCTGTACCATCATTCGTTCCATGGCTGCTCAACCATCCTAATGTGTATGGCCACCAGGTGAACATGAGATGGATGATGATGTGATTAGATAGATACCTCAGCTGTCCTCTCCAGTCCTTGTATTCCCGTTGAGGGAGAATGACAGCCGGGCTGGAATGTACGGGGAGTGGTAGGTGGTTCTCTAGGTATATACACTCTTGTCTCCAGTCTGTGAGCTACAAAGGGCAGAGAGAGGTCAGTAAATGGGGGGGGGGGAGGATGAGGAGAGGGTGAAGACATTAGAGGAAGGTCTGACCAGTAACATAGAAGAACATGGAGCTGATGAAGATGACCAATGGTGCCGTAGATGTCCAACACTCCCCACCCATAGAAAAGTCATTCCGTTTTGTGACCATCAAGCCCAGGAACAACTGATATCCATGGCCAATGACCAAAGATTCCCAACCCGCTGTATAAATGGGCCACCTGACCAACATTCATCTAATGTCCATGACCGGCTGACGTCTAGGGCTCCTTGGCAACATCTACCACATAGCGTACAAGGTCTTGGATGTAATGCCCAATCCCCTATGGCAGTACCACAAGCTGTGGCTGATGACCATTCCCAATATGTAAGGAGACAACATGGAAGATCAACCATTTTAGATGCACATCCATTGAGTGTGAGGTTGCAATCAACAACGTTTTACCATACTGGCCTAATACAAGACTAGACTGTAAGCTCCTGTGGTCTCACCCAGTTATCAGTCCGCTCCGCTCTCCTATGTAGTTGCCTCTCCAGCTCTTCTCCTTGTCCTCTAGGACGTAGGAACTCCTCCACCAGTTCCCGGGTGCTCTCCAGCTCATCCTCACTGACAAGAGGCTGGAGGGAGCGTAGGTAACGGGTGAGAGTCTTCCGGAGGTCGGGGACTGGTTGGCGGGGGAGCGGAGGGGCGGCATGGAACTTGCGGAGGGTATGGAAGAAGATCTAGAGATTGGAGAGAGGGCAGATTAGTCAGAAACACTCTACGTAGAAGGTCTACACGTTGTAGAACCGGCCAGATCATCGTTCTGTACTG
This sequence comes from Rhinella marina, assembly GCA_900303285.1. Lineage (NCBI taxonomy): Eukaryota > Metazoa > Chordata > Amphibia > Anura > Bufonidae > Rhinella > Rhinella marina. The sequence continues at coordinate 62,218 of ONZH01018076.1, forward strand.
GAAATTATCAGTAAATTGTAATACCGCGCATCCGCGATTGATGAAGGTACCGCAAGTCTGTTCCCAGTAAGGAATTACCTAATAGTTTTGTTTGCCCCAAGACTGGCAGCTATAAGGCAACAAGCAGCCATTTTGAGGCACGTGAGGCACCACCAGACCAGGCTTAGCATAGAGAAACCAAGGAAACATCCGGGGCGCAAAGGAAAAGTGGGCGGTTATCCATAGGAACCAGATTGCAGCTTTCACTTTTCAAAGCCCCTCCTTTGAAAATATAAGCAGCATTCTGATTGGTTCCTATGGGGCAACTATTCAATTTTATTGAAAAAAAAAAAGTTTGGGGGTCATTTATTAAGACCAGTGTTTTAGACGCCAGTCTTAGTAACCCCTATGTCTGGCGGTGGATCCGCCGAAGTTATGAAGAGGCGCCGGCCTGTACGTAACTTCGGAGCATCCAGCTCCAGTTTTACATTTAGACTACTTTCTACTCCTAAAAGAGGTGTAGAAAATGATGAATGAGACAGGCCTGCCGACCCCTCCCCCGACCACTTATTTAGACCTGGCGTGAGCGGGGAATAGTCGCAGATTGCGGCGGATATAACCTTTGTGACGCAATCTGCACCAGAAATACACCTAATATGGCCGTGCTTCTGGATAGTAAATGACCCCCTTTGTGTTTATTAAGGTTTTAGGGTATTAGGAGACTTTATAAAATCTCCACCGTTCTCGCTTAAACCTCATTCACACGTCAGTGTTCTCCACGGACATCACACGTCGCCATTCATTTTAATGTGTGTGTTCACACATGTTTTTTTTTTTTTACCACGGTCCGTGTTTTTAGAACGGATGCATGCTCTATTTTGTCCGTTCACGGATCCATCACGCTCATTATAGTCTATGTGTCCGTGAAAGCCACAGAAGCAACAACGATGCCATCCGTGTTGCATGGATCATTAGGAAGAGATACTTTGAAAAAAAACGGACACAGACCAAACACGGATCCTTCACGTACAGCTCCACAGACGCGTCACTGACCACCTTCTCACGGATTTGAGCACGGCCATGAATGTGTGAATGAGGCTTTACCGATCCGTCATCTACTCGCCTAAGGGCTCATGTACACACGGCAAATTGCGGTCCCCAAAGCACGGGCAACATCCGTGTGGTTTCCACAGACAGATCCAGAACCATTCAACTTGAACGTGTCTGTGATCCATCCGCGCCACAATAAAACATAACAAGTTGAATTCTTTTGTGGCGCGGAGGTACGGAGAGAAACCCCACAGAAGCAGTCAAGTGAATGGGTCCGCATCCGTATACTGCGTACCTGCTGTTCGGGGGTCACGATACGGGCAACGGCCGTGTGCATGAGCCCTAATTCTCAATGGTCTAGATTTCCTACTCCTTAAAGGGGTTGTCCAGTGTCATGGTTAAAGGGTTATTCTCATTTTGGACAACGGGGGGCATATCGCTAGGGACCCGCACCTATATCGAGAACAGAGCCCCCAAACTAAGCCCCCATTGGCTAAGATGAGAATACGCCTTTAAAGGGTAAATGGTTACTTACCTGACAGGTCCTGCTGGGCTCTACCTACCCGGCTGCTGTGGTGATGTCGATAACATGTGACCTCTGCAGCCAATCATTGGCCTCAGCAGTGCACCGAAGGAGCCAGGAATTGTCGGCAGCAGTTACACGTTCTCGATGTGATGTCACCGCTCCGGTCAGGTAAACAGATCCCGACTGCAGAAACCGGAGCAGCGGTGCGGGATCTGTCCGGTAACAATCTATTATTTATTGCAGGTGGATCGCGCGCGCTGTCCGCTTCCTCGAGAAACCGGACGACCCCCTTTAGGCCTCATTCACACAACTGTATTTTACATCAGTGTCTGATCCACATTTTTTGAGTATTGTACACGGCCCATTGATTCCTATGGGTCAGAAAATTACAGAACGTGTCCGATTCTTGTCCGTATTGAGGCCTTCACACCACAGATCCGCAAAACACGGACACCTTTTGCGGGTAATACGCAATTTTCTCACTCCCAAATGACTATTCTTGTCCGTAAAATAGGACATGTTCTGTAAATACGGAACAGACACACGGATGTGAAAGCAGAATAGTCATTTGTAGTAACGGAAGTGAAAAAAAAACGCAGACTGCACGCAGAAGGTATCCGTTTTTCGCAGATCCGTAGTTTGCAGACCGCAATACAGACACGGTCGTGTGCATGAGGCCTTAAAGGGTAACTAAAAAAAGCGAAGGGTCTCTGGGGGCTCTTCTCCGGCTTTCATCGGATCTGCTTGGCTGTCTGAGCGTCTGGAGTACGGATCCGTGGAAAGTATACGGGATCCGTACTCCAAGTGCCCGGACATTCGAGCTGATCTGACGGATGGGGCAGAGCGCTCAGAGCAGGACTTCTGCCCCTTCGTTTACTTACTTTACCATCAATTAGCACCTTCTCCCAATCGTCGGGCTGGGAGAACATTTGCATAAATATTCATACCCTGCGTGAATACATCCGTTAATCGGCTGGCGATCAAATGCTGACTTGTCGCTGCTGCGATCATTTGGCGACGGCGTATCCACCGTGTAAACAGGGGGCGTGCTGCCGACAACACGCGCTCCGAATAAACAATCAAATGCTGATTTGTCCCTGAAGCGACCATTTGGCGGCGGCGTATCTACCGTGTAAACAGGGGGCGTGCTGCCGACAACAATTGCTCCGTATAAATGATCAAATGCTGATTTGTCCTTGAAGCGACCATTTGGCGGCGGCGGCGGCGTATCTACCGAGTAAACAGGGGGCGTGCTGCCGACAACATGCGCTCCGAATAAACGATCATACGACCCCATACGGCATGAGGATTGCGGCATGTAAATGGCCCCATGCGCCGATTGTTTACGGGCCCAGGACCATAACTCCCAGTCTCCCCTACAAAGAACGACGCTCTGCACAGACATCCAGGACCAAACACGCTCTGCAGAAGCTGAAAGCAAGCCGTCGCAATGCTCTGCACACTCCGCTGTCTCGCTCAGAAAGCTGCAATGCTCTGCAGATCCCCACAGCCGTGAACTTGTGAAGCTCTGCAACTAGAGAAAAGTGCTAGGAGCCCAGCTGAGATCTCACCGTAGCCCTGAGGGGGGCCGCGCAGTGCATCAGGTTTCGGATCATCCTGCCAGCTGACCCCCCCTCCCCTCCCGGACAAAAGTAAAATCTACCCCTGGGGGTAATCTACGGCTGGAGGTGTGGGGGGAGGGTCAGGCCTGAGTGTCATGGGAGGAGGGCCTGCTCCACACTTCCTGCAGGGAGGGGCGTGCACCAGTGGATGGTGTGTGTACGTGTGTGGAAGTATAACCCCAGTGTGTGACCACAACTCCCAGCATGTCCAGGGAATGATGGAACACTGCTAGGACTCTGTTCACACCACGTTTGTCCATACTCCACACAATGCATATGATTTTTATTTTTATTATCGCATGTTAAAACCAAAACTTTTTCTAAAAATTTGGGCTCAGAATTGCAAAATGCCCAAAATTTGGTGCAAGAAAACTGCAAACCACCAACCTCAGCCGCCGACTTACCCTATTGATTGTGCTTTGATCCCCTGACTCCGATCCTGGGGTCCCGCCGTCGTGCGGTCAGGTGACCGCGTCGACCAATGTGACGTCGCCGATGCTGCCAGCCGTAGTCAATATGGACGTCCTGTTAACCGATACAAGAGCAGAGGCATTGGGGGTCATTGACGAACAGTTTTACGCCAGTTTTTGTCTAAAAATGTAGCACGCCCCCCTTTTTGTGAGCGGCGGGGGCCGGGACCAACATCTGGAAACAGGCCGACGTGTCGTCGAAAAACTACTCCAGCCAGGAGCTGACCCGGACTTCTTCTGCTAGGTGCACGGACTGCTGAAGGTGCACCTATTTGATAACAAGGTGCACGCCCCGATAAAAATGATGAGGAATCGGAGACCGACGTAAAACGCTGGTCTTAGTAGATGACCCCCATTGAGCTCAAATTTATAGATTTTAAAATCGCTGAAAACCCCCTTAATTTGTCTCATGTCAACACTGAAGGGTCCTTGTCGCCCACGGCAACCCATTGAAAATCATTGTAAAACAAAATGTGCTGATACATGAGGTGACAACCACAGAAGTCGTCCGCACCCCCACCGCCCCTCCCCCAGCCAAGGCTGGCCGTATACTTTAGATGTTGCAAAACTACAACTCCCAGCGTGCCCTGACAGCCTACAGCAGGATGGGCGCAGGTTGAGCATCCTTGCTTTAGACCAGGCATGCTCAACCTGCGGCCCTCCAGCTGTTTGTAAAACTACAACTCCCACCATGCCCTGCTGTAAGCTGGGAGTAGTAGTTTTACAACAGACGGAGGGCCGCAGGTTGAGCTTCCTTGCTTTAGACAGCTGCCAGCTCTCTCCCCAGACCCCCCCTCCTTCCATACACATGCATGCTGGGCCGAGGATGCATGTTCCCTGGACACCTCTGGCACTGTCTTATCTCCCTGAGAACAGAAGGACCGGGTAATGGAGTCTAATGGCCCGATCCTTATTTCTTTCGACATTGGAGAAGACACTGGATTGCTGCCCGGTGGGTTTGGATGACATTTACTTAAAGGGGTTGTCCACTCCTTTACTACTCATCGTCTATCCTCAAGATAGGCCACGAGTATCAGGTCAATAGGGGTCCGACACCCCACGCCCCCATCAGCGCCTGAACTACCCATTGACTTCGAGGGGAGCAGCGCTGCAGTACCAGCTCCGTCCACTGCACAATGGATGGCGCTGTGTAGTCCTGCAAAAGAGCTGATTACAGGGTGTCGCACCCCCGCCAATCACATACTGGGTATAAGCCAATCAGTAGTGAAGGAGCGGACAACTCTAAGACATGAACCCGAATTCAGACAACCCGTGCCAGAGGGCCCCTAGGCTCGTATCTTCACAGGGCATCTGTCAGCAGTTTTGTACCTATGACACTGGCTGACCTGTTACATGTGCACTTGGCAGCTGAAGACATCTGTGTTGGTCCCATGTTCATATGTGTCCGCATTGCTGAGAAAAATAAAGTTTTAGTATATGCAAATGAGCCTCTAGGAGCAACGGGGGCGTGGCCCTTACACCTAGAGGCTCAGCTCTCTCCGCAATGGGCCCAGACATACACCTGCCTGGTCCTGTCAATCAAGGTGCAGAGGACGCGGCGGTTGCAGAAACACGGACACCGGCCGCGTGCGCTCCTCATTTTGTGGTCTGTGTGTAAGCGTCACATTTCCCTCTCAGCTCGTTGACCCTTTGTAGGTCAGCTGGAAGTGTGTGCCATGATGTGTAGTGCCGCTGTAAGAGTCCTTGAATAAGTTTGCACACCCTTATCTCTCACTCCAGGCACTCCACACCCGTTACTGATTAGCGGATCCTCGCTACCAGAGGACGCTCGCCTCTCCTGACATGACTGCTTCACTACATGCCCTGCGAAATATCTATTCTGGGGCATTATTCCTTAAAACTCTGTGCCGTCCCTCTGTTGTTCCTCCTAGAAATGTATAACGAAAGTGACAACTGTTTGTTACCATTCCTCTTATCAAAGGAGCGTGTCCCTCAGTCATCAGCAGCGGCTGAACAGTGTCAAACAGTGCAGGGACATGCCCCCAACTGGTAACACCACGTTATCAATTTATTTGTACATTTCCAGGAGGAGTAACAGAGGGTCAGCACAATGCAGAGTTATCAGAACAAAATGCTCAAGAATTGTCATTTCATAAGAAAAACACGTATGTAAACAAAATAATCGTATCAGGAGGGGGCAGGTCCTCTTTAAACTGCTATTTCAGGCAAAGTTGCAGGACAGTCCTGTACATGTCACAATACCACCATATAGTGCCAAACTGCCATATAGTGCCATACTACCATATACAGATTATATAAAGACACCATATAGTACCATACTACCATATAGTGCCAAACTGCCATATACAGACTACATAAAGATACCATATAGTGCCATACTGCCATATACAGACTACATAAACCCACCATATAGTACCATACTACCATATAGTACCATACTACCATATACAGATTATATAAAGACACCATATAGTACCATACTACCATATAGTGCCAAACTGCAATATACATATTCCATAAAGCCGCCATATAGCGCCATACTGCTATATACAGACTACATAAAACCGCCATATGTTACTATACTGCCATATACTGTACATACACACCACATAATATGACTATATAGTAGCATACTGCAATATACAGGCTACATAATACCACCATATAGTACCATACTGCCATATATAGATTACATAAAACTTCAATATAGTATCATACTGCCATATACACACACCACATAATACCACTATATAGTAACATGCTGCCATATACAGACTCCATAATACTAATGTATAGTATCACAGTGTCATATGCAGACTACATAATACCACCATATAGTACCATACTGCCATATCCAGGCTACATAAAACCATCACATACTGCCATATATAGATTACAAACTGTAAAACCAGATTGCATAATAACACCATATTCTGCCATATACCATCATACTGCCTAATACACACACCACATAATACCACTACATAGTAACATGCTGCCATATACAGACTCCATAATACCACTGTATAGTACCATACTGTCATATGGAGACTACATAATACCACCATACTGGCATATATAGATTGAATAATACCACTATATACTGCCATAATGCCGTATACAGACTAAATAACATCATATACTTTCATACTGCCATATAAAGATTACGCATTACCGCCATATAGTACCAAACAATACTATATATATAGTTTGCACACATTTCTTGGTCTGCTTCTCAGGTTCCCATCCTTCAGGGGCCCTCCAGTAAATGGGCTCCTGGGCAATTGTCCGTTTTACTACCGCCTGAAACCTGCACATATATTACTGACATACTGATGCCATCGGTGTCAGATCGGTTGGGGTATCTTATCCACATACCATCAATGTCTGTGAAGGGAAATCCCTGGATACAGCCTATAGCGCTGTTCATCCTGATCTGCCTGCTTCACCTGTCCTGCAGACGGACACACGGGTGCGGGCACACGCTTCCCTATATGACCCGTCATCTTCCCCATAATCACATCATGAAGCCACGTATGAAGGCTCTGTGCTTTTATCCATTATTCCCGGTCTCCATGGCAACATTCCTTAATTCCTGGGTACGTCCTCTCCTCCGTGTGTGGTCCTCCAGGCCGCTCAGTCTTCACCTTCCAGTGCTGAACGCTTATTTCAGCTTCTGGTCCCCTCTGCAGGACAGTCATGGCTGACAGTGATGGGGGTAAGGGCTGAGCCCCCCGTCTGGCTTCATGCACCCCGGTCCGGTCATCACACTTATCTGACAGATCCAGACTATGACCACAAGTTGCCTTTATTGTCTATGTGCATTAGAAGGCAGCGGTGTAATACCTTATATCACCTGCGGAGGCGCTGTAGGGAAAATGAGCACTTGTCCTGTACAGTACAGCTCACTATGGGGGTCCATCAGGACCTTATTTTCAGGAGGAAGCCCATCTAACAAACAGGGATTGATGGGGCCCCTGAAAAGGGAAATCTGTAGTTGTCCGACCACCACAGGACATGTGACGGTCTGAGGTCGGTGGAACCTGTAGCTGACGTCTGGCCCAATGTCCTGCAGATGTCTTTGTGTAGACACTGTTTGCCGCCCTAGGCTTGGGATGTGATGTCCATCTACCGCAGTGATAAACCAAGGCCTCTCAGCTTACGGATTCTCTTTGTGGGTGGCAATAACTGGCACCTCAATGAACAGGAGGTAGAGCATACCTCCCAAGTGTCCCTCTTTTGGAGGGACAGTCCCTCTTTTTGACTCATGTCCCTCTGTCCCTCTTTTCTCCTTAAATGTCCCTCTTTTTGACCTGGAGGATTAATGTATAAATGTGCATTAATAAATTTACTAAATTGCTCCTTACTAAAGTGTCTATACCTATAAATTAGATCAGAACTTCATTATTTGGTGCAATTGGGACCTTAAAATATCTATAATCTAATGATTTATGAGCTAATATTTATATGGAGAATGAAGCGCAAGAAAAAAATTGCCTCAGGGGCTCCAGTAATTATGCTTTGGGCGGAGTTAGAGGCGTGGCCTAGTATGAAAAAAACTGCCGTGATGCGCGGGGCACACATTGTCCCTCTTTGCAATTTTCAAAAGTTGGGAGGTATGGGTAGAGTACAATCCTCCCACATCACCTGATCCCATTTTGAGGTTTTACGAGACTAAAAAAACTTTGCTTTCTGTCTGTTTTTAAGCCCCTCCTACAGATTGGAGCTAGGTGCTGAAAATTTGATCATGGCGACATCGGCTACTTATAACCTTGAATTTTTTGGTATCTTAGTTTCAGTGTTGAGGAGGGTATGTCTGACACACTGAGGACCTTTGTCACTGGTACAGTATGGTTGGTATCTGAGGGAGAAGGGTCATTTCCTCCATTATCTATGGAGTCTGCCCTGATAAATGTGGAATGTCCATTATCATACCTCCTCCTTCTACTACTACATGGAGCGGTTGCTAAGGACCGGTTACTAAGGAAGCCCTGCAGGCACAAAACTGACGGTGAGCGGAAGTGACGCGTGGCCAAGGGGCGTGGCCTACGCCGAGCAGCTGCTGACTGCAGTCAGTGTAAACAAGGGAGGGAGAAAGAGACAGCTGTTCAGGGAGAGACAGTCACACTGACCATAGAGAGCAGGGGGAGATTGTCAGGTGGGCAGAGACAGCGCACATAACTGCAGCCAGGGCAGTTCTGAGAGACTGCAGAGAGAGAGAGAGAGAGAGAGACACAGAGCACGGGGTGGGAGACTGCACAGAGAGAGAGAGAGCGAGCAAAGAGGGGCTGGGAGGCTGCAGAGAGAGAGAGCGAGCACAGAGGGGGTGGGAGACTGCACAGAGAGAGACAGAGGGCCTGGGAGATTGCTGAGAACTCTACACAGAGGGACAGACATTATTAGAGAGAGTACAGAGGCTTAGAGACTGCTGGGAACTGTACCCAGAGGGACAGTCATTGATTATTAGAGAGACTACAGGGACTGGGGAAGAGAGAGCACTGCAGGGAGTGCTTCAAATACATTGCTAGAGATAGCTGTAGCTAGACACCCTCTACAGTAACCACAAGGTGACAGATAAGAGACCGACCCATGGTATGAGAAAGCCCAGAGGATAGAGTACAGCAAGGGGCTAGGAGAGTGCTCTGCCGGAGAGAGAGAGAGAGAGACGTCCTGTAACTGGTGACTGATAAGAAACAAGTCTCAAAGTGTCGGGAAGAGTCCATGTGACAGTGAGCAGAAGCCATGTCGTACTAGGTGTCCAGGACCGGACACCAGAATGAGACAGCCGGAGTCAGTAGACTAGACCGAGAGACCGCACACATCCCAGGAAGAGAATGAGACGACAGAGAGTAAGATGAGAGCGCTGGTGTCTGTCTGTACATTTCCTATATTTTCCCCTTATTGTTCCCTTTTCTCGGACTTCCTCCTGCTCGCCAGCAGCCTCCGGGGACTGTGCAGCATATCATGATTTATTAGAAAGCTCCATTCATTCCGTCTGATAGGGGTTCACATACTTAATCTGAAGCCTCACAAGTACAGGGGGGGAGGGGAGGTGAAGGCTGCTCATCCGGCTATGTCGTCGCTGCACGGCTTGTAGGTCGTTCCTCAAATCTTTTTTTTTTTTGCATTATGTTTTTTGGACGGCACCGAGAGAAAGAAAACAGAACTTACGTAGCGACAAAGCGAAAACGTAAATGAGTCAGCTGTATTACAGGTGGTAACTTTAAAGGGCTACAACGCCCCTCTGCAAAGAGTTAACCATGTGTTTTATGTATGTATAAGTAAGGGTTAATAGGTATGTGACGCCCAGGCAGGTTGGTGGTCACATATTCCCAGTCCTGGGGAGGTTAGAGGTCAGTCAGGCTGCGGCTACACAGCGACATTTCATGTGGTGTATTTCTATGGTGTCACAGTGCTGCGACACGACAGTCGCAAAAAATCCGGATTTTTCTGCCACTCTCGCAGTCGCAAAATGTTGCACTGCGACGCCACTGGAATCCATTATATCAAATGTCGCGCGTCACTTGAAGTCGCCGTATAGCCGGACCCTTACGGCGCCTGCACTGGGGTGCGGGTTTAAAAAGCAAAAATTTTTGCGGATTTCTTTGCGTTTCTGCACCAGAATCCTCACATGTAACACGCGGTTTTGTTGCGGATCTCACACTTGTACGTGAGATTTGTCAGATCTCATTCACTTTGCTCGCAGAATCCGCAACGCGCGCAGGTAACCTAAATGTACAAGCGAACTCATCCCAGCGTGAAACTGGTTAATGCAAGAGCGGCGTTTTCATTTGTCACGGCGAATAAAGGGTTAGCCAAGCCCGCTGTTAGGTAAACGCGCTAATCTAGAGCGGGCACGTAAAGACCTAAAGGGGGGGGGGGGGGCGCGCTAAATTTGCACTCGGCAAGTAAAGGGTTAAGAGATGGATAGGCTGTGGGGGTGGGGGATGGTATGTAAAGTGGTGGGTCAGGTAAAGGGTTAATGTCATGGCAGTATGACCTTTAGAGGGTCAGTGCACAGACAGACGGGCCCCGTGGGGGGGGATGGGCAAGTAATGGGTTAATAGGGTGATGTATTTATGTATGTAGCATGTGATGGGTTAACAAGGTAAAGGGTAGATGTGGAGGGGCGACTGGATAGGGGGGGGGGACGTATTGACATATGGCAGGTAAAGGGTTAACTTACAGGACAGAGGAGCAAGCCCTGGCATGTAATGAGTTAATACAGCACCAGGAGAGGAGGGGTCTATATGTATGTTCACCTGTGCAAATAAAGGGTTAAAATGTTAGTAATGGGTTAATGGAGCCGCCCCCCCCCCCCCTCCCCCACACCTGGTGTTTGGTAGAAGGGGGGGAGGATAACATGGACTCTCTGCAGTGTTCTGAAGGGGTTAATGCACAGGACAGTGATGGAATTAGACATAGGAGGGAGAATGGAGGCTGGAGCGCCCCCTGTCAGGAGAGGTGGGTACTGCACCCCTAGAGAGACGAGAGGTGGATGGCACACGTCACTAGGAGATGCCTAGGTGCCCCTGTCACCAGCCGTGTGCCGATGAGTAACTTGCCTGTAAATCCATACGGGCAGTGCCACTCACCTGCAGATCTTCAGCCGGGTCACACCTTCTCTCTGCTTGTTTATAGGTGACATTAAACATGGTGGAAACATGCCGCCTCACAGTGCCAACGCTCTTCTTCTTTGTGCCCCTCCTGCTGTGGTTGGCAGACCCCACGCACGGATACAAGCCGGTTATCTTAGTTCACGGCCTTTTTGACAGTTCTGCCAACTTCAAATATCTGGTGGAGTTCATCAACAAGGTAAGTGGAGGGCAGTGCCAGGAACGTGTCAGGGTAGCAAGCGGGCATGGAGATTATCGTATGTGTGTGGTGTGGAAAGGAATGGTGCCCTGTGAGATGGGAGGCTGGCATAGCTGGAGTGCTGTGAGAGGGGACGCTGGCATGCCTGGAGTGCTGTGAGAGGGGACGCTGGCATGCCTGGAGTGCTGTGAGATGGGAGGCTGGCATAGCTGGAGTGCTGTGAAATGGGAGGCTGGCATAGCTGGAGTGCTGTGAGAGGGGACGCTGGCATGCCTGGAGTGCTGTGAGATGGGAGGCTGGCATAGCTGGAGTGCTGTGAGAAGGGGACGCTGGCATAGCTGGAGTGCTGTGAGAAGGGGACGCTGGCATAGCTGGAGTGCTGTGAGAGGGGACGCTGGCATAGCTGGAGTGCTGTGAGAGGGGACGCTGGCATGGCTGGAGTGCTGTGAGAGGGGACGCTGGCATGGCTGGTGGGCTGTGAGAGTGTATGCCTTCAAGGCTGGTGTGTGAGAGGGGATGCTGGCATGGATGGTGCCCTGTGAGATGGTAGGCTGGCACCATAGATGCTCTGTGAGGGAGAGGCTGGCACAGCTGGTGTTCTGTGAACGGGGAGGCTGGCACAGCTGGATTGCTGTGAGAGGGTACGCTATCAAGGCTGGTGTGCTGTGCAAGGGGATTCTGGCATGGCTGGTGAGATGGAAGGCTGGCATCATAGGTGCTGTCTGAGGGGGAGGCTGGCACAGCTGGTATATGCTGTGAGAGTTAGGGCTGGCACAGTTGGTGTGCTGTGAGATGGAGTGCTGGCACAGCTGTGCGAGAGAAGGCTGGCACATCTGATGTACCCATGAGCTGGGAATTGTGGTCTGTATGAGGACCAGGGCTCCCTTGGCATGCATGGTGATGGAGGCTTGTTGGCACGTATGGAGGTAGGGGCTGGGCAGAGCTCTGCGTATCAGAGGCTGGTGCCCAGGATGAAGTATTTGTGCGCTCCTGGCATTTACTTCATGTTCGTTGATGCCTCAGTGACGTGGTATCTTCCCTTTCCTCCTCACCAGTCTCACCCGGGCACCAATATCTCGGTGCTGGACTTGTTTGACCACAGGGCGAGTCTGCAGCCCCTCTGGAAACAAGTGGTGGGATTCCGGGAGGCCATCTACCCCATAATGCAGAACGCGGGAAAGAAAGGCGTGCACCTGCTGTGCTATTCACAAGGTGAGGACTACTCCACCCAGCATCCTCCTCATTCCCCAGTGATGGCCGGATATTCATGAGCTGTATTGTACATGGGCCGTGCCATCCTCCATTCATTTATAAGTATTGGGCATCAGCACAATCTGTGGAGGACTACTACCTCCATCTGTGTCCCACTAAAATGGTAACTTAAAGGCTGTCTGCCCCTAGTGCCCTAGTAATGCCAAGCACCCCGGCGCAGTTCAGTAGCGGGCACCATGTTAGCGGATAGAGCGCGCGCAACGTTACCCCCTGTGACATGATTGTATGGACAGACCCTCTAAATCAGGGATGCCCGACCTGCACCCCTCTAGCTGTTGCAAGACCACAACTCCCAGCATGCCATGACAGCCAGCAGCTATCAGGACACGTTGGGAATTGTAGTTTTACAACAGCTGGAAGGGCGTAGGTTTGGCATCCCTGCTCTGTATCATTCATCAGGACTACAACTCCCAGTCGGAGGTGATTGCTGCCTTCAGACAGTTCCTGTAATAACTATAAGTCTGAGTCCAGTCACATGACCCGTCAGGTTGTTTTCCTCTCCTCTGATTGGCTGGACTCGCCCCTGCTGACTCCCATTTAAAGGAATTTTTCCTGTTTACATCACACGTGGCGAGGACATCCAGTCCTTCAGGGTAATCTAATTCCTGAGGTCAGAGTCATCTGACAAGACACGTGGAGACACCTTCAGACTCAATAACAGGGAAATAGGCATCGCCTTAAAGGGCCGGTTATATCATAGGAGGTGGGCACAGCGACGCCTTCTCAGCATCAGAGATCGCTGCCTGCCCCGACCCTCCTACTAGATCCCACAGACTGTCCCATGATCACTGATCCCACTGTCGAATAGATCACAGCCCATACAATCCTGTTGTTACCCCCTGAGATAAGTGGTGCCAAGGGGCACTGCCAGCCGCTCCATAAATATTACCACGTTTTAAGTAACGTTTCATCCATACGTTCTCTGTCTCTCTCAGGAGGACTGATCTGTCGGGGGCTCTTGGAGACGATACCAGACCACAACGTGGACACCTTCATCTCGTTGTCTTCTCCTCAGATGGGACAGTATGGAGGTGAGGATGATGACTGGTCGGCCATCATGTGCCCGCTCTTCTGCTCCTATTCACGTGCCTGTCCCTGGCATACAGTATGGCCACCATTTGTATAATAGAACATGGTAGGAAAATGTCAGGAAGAGATTTGGGAACATTTTCTAGAAGTGATTGCTTAACCTCTTAGTAACCACTCATGCGCCATTTTTGGTGGTCACTAGAGACAGAAAAATATAACTCTTGGAGGGCGACAGTGAAAAAATTTTTAAAAATCCCCTGCTCATTAAAGGGGTCCTCTCACTTCAGTAAGTGGCATTTATCATGTAGAGGAAGTTAATACAAGGCACTTACTAATGTATTGTGATTGTCCATATTGCTTCCTTTGCTGGCTGGATTCATTTTTCCATCGCATTATGCACTGCTCGTTTCCATGGTTACGACCACCCTGCAATCCACTACTGGTGGTCGTGCTTGCACACTATAGGGAAAAGCACCAGCCTATGTGCGCTCCCCACCAGAGAGGCCGGCACTTTTTCCTATAGTGTGCAAGCACAACCACCACCGATGGATTTGCAGGGTGGTCTGTAACCATGGAAACGAGCAGTGTATAATGTGATGGAAAAAAGAATCCAGCCAGCAAAGGAAGCAATATGGAGAATCACAATACATTAGTAAGTGCCTTGTATTAACTTTCTCTACATGACACCCCTTTAAGTGAATACTCCAGGCAAACTGATCGTGTGATGCCTTATGCAGGGCCTGAGGGGGCGGAGCATGACACAGGACCAACCTTCTTATTCAACCTCTGGATGCTACTCCTTCTCTGTATTGCTGGCCATTAGGGGGCACTATAACATAGAGCAGTCTTCTCTGCTTGCTCCACAGAGGGGGTATACCGTCTTCAGGATATCCTGGGACATTTAAAGGGGTTGTCTGACCCTCCCTCAATTATGGTCTGGAATGTGTTTACCATACAGAGAATAAGACAGTCCCCTCTTTCATGCCGCTCCGTTACAGCGCCCGTGGTTCCCTCCCCTCCACAGGGGACCACAAGATTGACGCTCATCTGTCATCACGTGGACTGCTGTAACCATTCACTGGCTTCAGCAGTGACACGTCCCCAAGTGGCGCCAGTGAGTGGCTGCAGTGGGGCGTATGACGATGGACAGGATGTCACAGTTCCGTCCTTTAAGCCCTGTCCCCACCTCACCACCCTGACGGCCAGTGAGCTGTCTTAAACTTCCCACTTTGAGGTATGTACAAGCCTGACCCCTTCTAACGTTTTCCCAGAAACTGCTGTCATCTATGGGCTGTGCAGTACCAGATATGGCCTGTGCACAAGAGTGGCGCTTTTTTTTTTTTTTTTTTTTTTTTTTAAGCCCTCTCTTTATATTAGTAATGCTCTAATATGAAGAGTTCAGGGGCAGTTAAGACACAAGAACGCTCCCTGGTAATGAAGCTGAACAGTTCTACAGATATTTTCCATCTCGTCGGTGAGTCTCTAATGGATCGGTGCTACTAATAGCTATTATATTTTGGGGAATGGAATGGAGCGGCATCTTCTCAGACATGAAGGTGACTGTACGGGAATGTACGGAAGAAATGCATTATTAATATCATATTCTGCCCATAATCAGTACACCGCACGGGGCTCAGGTTACAGCAGGAGACGTCTGACAGTCCCTTAAAGGGAGAGTCTGTTAACCCATGATGTTCTGCTATCTCAGAGAGACATGTTCAGACGATCACTTATAGGCAGATTTCCCCTTTAACCCTCTAACTGTTTCGCCAGGGTGGAGCTCCAGCAGTGGGAAAAGTAGCTAACTGGAGGGGGGAGGGCTGCTTTAGATGCTGCTACCTCCTGAATGGTAGCAGCTAGAAACATGCAGGTCCTGTTTGAAAGCAGACATTCCAAGCTTTCAGACAATACCAGAATGACAGAAATGTATTCAGTACAGGGGAAGATATCACTGATAGAAATTGGGATGCTGTGAATGCAGCTGAAAATGCAAAAACAGGTTTTACTCGCGAATATTCCCGACTTGATTTCTAACAGTGATTTCTCCTCTGTTGCTTGGACTGTCTTGGTCTTGTATGAAAGCCTGGACAGCTTTCACACAAGACCAATTGCATATTTCTAGCTGCTACCATTGAGGAGATATCAGCATCTGAAGCAGCCCTCCCCCCTCCAGTTAGCTACTTTTCCTACTGCCCGAGCTGGACTCTGGCAAAACAGTTAGATGGTTAAGGAATCGTAGACGGAATATCTTTAGCATAGTCTCAGTTTTCCACCCTCTGGGCCTTCTTGAAAGTCTGGAATGTCAACTTTCAGACAAGACCAGTTGCATGTTTATAGCTTCTACCATTGAGGAGATATCACCATCTAAAGCAGCCCTCCCCCCTCCAATTAGCTACTTTTCACACTGCCAGAGCTGGACTCGGGCAAAACAGTTAGGTGGTTAAATTATTGACGTGTGTACCGAGCATAGTGAAGTCCATGCAGTTATCATGTATGTGTCTGGACTGAGTGTCGGGGGTTGTATGTGCCATAACGGACTGTGTTTTATGTTCCAGACACGGATTATCTGCGCTATCTATTCCCCACGTATGTGAAAGCCAATCTGTACAGATTCTGTTACACGCAGTTCGGTCAGAGCATCTCCATCTGCAATTTCTGGAACGGTGAGATATCGGCCTGAGAGGGTATGGGGGGGTCACCTGCGCCATTGCTAATATACACCCGGACCCCCTCTGGATATTGTTTTCAGCTATCCACTAGGGGGCGCTCTATCAGGTGGTAATTGAGTGAATGGAGGTCCATTTTTAAAGGGGTTTTTCCAAGACATTAATATCTGATCGGTGGGGGTCCGACACCTGGGACTCCCGCTGATCAGCTGTTTTAGAAGGCACTTTCACTCGCGGCCTTCTCTCAGTTTTCCCAGGCCCACATGACCTTGGCGCAGCTTAGCCCTTATTGAAGTGAATGGGAGTGAGCTGCAGTACCAAGCACAGCCACTATACAATGAACGGCGCTGTGCTTGGTGAGCACCGTGAAGGCTGTGGTGCTCATAGCGCTGATGCCTTCTAGAAGAGCTGATCGGCGGAGATCCCGGGTGTCGGACCCCCACCGATCCGCTGATGACTTATGCAGAGGGTAGGTCATCAGTATTAAAACCCTTTTAATGGCGGTTTTTCTCTTTTCAGATCCACATCACCACGACATGTACATCAATAGCAGCGACTTCTTAGCGCCTATAAACTCAGAGCGACCAGAACCGAACACGACAGGTAAAGGGCGTGCAGCATGGTACAGAACTGCCAGTCTGTATGATGGCGGAGAAAACACCACCCCCCCAAAAAGTCTCTACGCCGTCCCCCTTGGTGGTAATCTTGTGTGTATGTAATATGTTCATCCAAAAATTCATTCTCACTGTCCCCCCTCCCCCGCAGAATGGAAGAAAAACTTCCTGCGTCTACGCAAGTTGGTCCTCATTGGCGGTCCCAGTGATGGCGTCATCACCCCCTGGGAGTCCAGGTACAGGGATCCCGCTCCGCGGTGTCAGTGAATCCATGATGGCACCTGCAGCGTCATCTCATGGTGTCACCTTTTTGTCTTTTTCAGCCACTTTGGATTCTACGACGAGAACGAGACGGTTGTAGAAATGCAGCAGCAGCAGGTTTGTACTCCCCATAAGTCACTTCCTCCAATCTGAGATACCTATGGCATATCGATCGGATTTCTGACCCGCTACTAACTCAAGAATGTCCCCGGAGTGAATGTAGACCAAGCTGCTTCTTCATACAGCACTATGGGACTGAGGATGGCTCTTTCCAGAAGTCCAATATAAGTGATTGGAGAGGGCACCCCTGAGATCAGGGAAGGCGATCTGCACTAGTAATAGGCCTGAGCCTGTAAAAGGCTTCCATGCCAACTACTAGTGTATTCCAATGCTGGCCTGCAGGTGGCAGCACTTCATTGGAGTATACTGAATCTTGTATTCTGTAATGCGGGGATGCCCAACCTGCGGCCTTCCAGCTGTTGCAAAACTGCAACTCCCACCATGCTCTGCTGCAGGCTGATAGCAGTGGGCTCTCCAGGCATGCTGGGAGTTGTAGTTTTGCAACAGCTGGAGGGCCGCAGGCTGGGCATCCCTGCTGTAAAGGATAGAAATCCACTACAGAATACAAGTGACAATGTATGAATTGCATGTTATAGTCAGCTAGCGTGACGTAAAGAAAGTAAAAAAAAAAGTTTAAAAAAATATGAAAAATTTAAGTTCAAATCACCTAGAATAAAAAAAATTAAAAAATTAAACCTCTTGGGCACTGCTGTCTCAGAAAATGCCCATGATGTTATCAAAATATTATTTCCATACAACATAACGGAAAAAAAAATCAAAATGGCAGGTTTGTCATTTTTTCATCGCTTCATCTCCCCAAAAAATTTTTAAAAAATGAGCAAAAAGTCACACAGACTCTAAAGCAGTAACAATAAAAACGACAGATTGCCCACCAAAAATGAGTCCACACTTGGCTCCGTAGACATAACTATAAAAAAATAGTGATGGGGGTCAGAATATAGAGATCAAAAGAAAAAAATTTTGCAAAAGTTTTAATTTTCTTTTTCCAGAATTAAAACACAAAACTATGTAAATTTGTATTGCTGTAATCGTACTGACCCAGAGAATGAAGGGCACAGATCGGTTTTACCAGATAGGGAACGCTGTAAAAACAAAACCCATAAAACAGAGGTGTGGAATTACGTTTTTTTTTTTTTTTTTTTTTTTTCAATTCCACCCATTTGGAATTTTTTTCCAGCTGCCACTACATCCTACACAATATTAAATGGCGCCATCAGACAGTACAACTTGTCCTGCAAAGAAACAAGCCCTCGTACGTCTGTATGAACGGAAAAGTAAAAACGTTATGGCAGGGAGAAAAAAAACAAGCATGGAAAATCCCAAGGTCCTGAAAGGGTTAAAGATGATTTTTTTTTTTTATGTAAAAGATATATAAAAAGCTAATTCAACATACTTGGTTTTGCCTTCTATAAAACGAGTCATTGTTTATCGTGGGACGGCCTGTCCTCATGACCAGTCAGACACTTCTCCCCTTGTTCCAGTTTTATGTGAATAAATCCTAATCATTATATAACGATGAATGTTTTCATTCACCGACAGCAAGCAGGGATCTTGTCAATGGTGAAAGGTTTAAAGGAGTTCTCTCACTTCAGTAAGTGGCATTTATCATGTAGAGAAAGTTACTACAAGGCACTTACTAATGTATTGTGATTCTCCATGTTGCTTCCTTTGCTGGCTGGATTCATTTTCCCATCACATTATACGCTGCTCGTTTCCATGGTTACAGACCACCCTGCAATCCATCAGTGGTGGCCGTGCTTGCACAATATAGGTAAAAGCACCAGCCTGTATGGTGGCCAGGACCATGGGAGCGCACATAGGCCGGTGCTTTTTCTCTATAGTGTGCAAGCACGGCCACCACTGATGGATTGCAGAAAGGTCGTAACCATGGAAACGAGCAGTGTATAATGTGATGGAAAAATGAATCCAGCCAGCAAAGGAGGCAATATGGACAATAACAATACATTAGTAAGTGCCTTGTATTAACTTATTCTACATGATAAATGCCACTTACTGAAGTGAGAGGACCCCTTTAAACCTTTCACCATTGACCAGATCCCTGCTTGCTGTCGGTGAATGAAAACATTTGTAACCCGCATTTCCACTGACACTTTCCACTCTACATTTGGAGCAGTTTTCGGCTGCTGTGCCTGACACACTGTAACGAGCCTCTGGGCAGGACGAGGTCGCCTCATGCTCTAGGGGTCATCTATGATGCCTTATAATGTCTTGTACCTCTCAGGTCTACCAGGACGACACCTTCGGCCTCCGAACATTGGACAAAAGAGGCGCCATCGCTGTGTACTCTGTCCCGGACGTCGTTCACACCATGTGGCACTCCAACGAGACCGTCTTCAAGGAATGCATCGAGAAGTGGCTGACTTAACGTCGCTGCTCTGAGGGATTATGTTACACCTCCCGGACTGGTGACGCCTCCTGTCTGTCGTGGTAATGGTCCGCCGCAGTCCTCCCCTGCCTTACTCCACCCCAGGCCTCTCATGAACTATAGGCCATCGGTCTCCATTATTTAGGGTACTTTTATACCCCCCACCCCTCCCCCCACCATACTTGACTTTTCAGAAGGTAGAATGCCGTTTTCTGTTTGTACCCTTTTCTAATAATGGAAAATTAGTTTTGGGAAAACATTTGCACAATGGGGGGGGAGGGATGAAGTCCAAACAGGGATCCTCTACCTCTGCGCCTCCAACCCACTGCTGTCACATTATGGGCTAACAGGGTGCTTCTTATGGTACCTTCATGGGAGCGTCTGCTCACCCCCTGGACTTTGGGGTGCTGAAGTCATGGTACAACATACCTGGCGCTTACATACTGTAGAGGTAGGTAGACCTAGTGTTCTCATTGCTGCAGTGTGTATAAAATTGGGTAACTTTACGATTTGATCTCTACCGTTTTGTGTACGCAGCTCCGGCTTAGCGGGGTCTGATGCGATGTCGTAACACACATAACTGCAGGATCGGATTACACAGAGACGCATTGCTTTGCATAGGAGCTGTATACACAGAACGGTAGATTTTGTTTAAAGGGATTTTTCCAGTATTTCACTACTGATGACCTAGGATCGGTCATCAGTATCCGATCAGTGGGGGCCCCTGACGATCAGCTGTTTGAGAAGCTACCGGTGCTCCCGTGATCGCCGCGGCCTTCTCTCAGCTTTTCCTAGGCCAGTGACGTCACGTTCATCGATCACGTGGCCTCGGATGAATGAATGGGGTTCAGCGCGATACCAAGCACGGCCACTATACAATGTACGGCGCTGTGCTTGTTGAGCGGGATGAAGATAGCAGCGCCCACAGGAGCGCCGGTACCTTCTCAAACAGCTGACACCCGGGACCCCCACCGATCAGATACTGATGACCTATCCTGAGGACAGGTCATCAGTAGTTAAATCCCGGAAAACCCCTTTAAAGGGAACTTGACCCCTGGTTTGGGGGGGGACACCAAACCACCGGCATAATGGTAATGCAGCTGAGGTGTAGGGTCCCATACCTGTCCATGTAAAGTATAATAAATGAGTCCAGGACTCTTCTGGGTGCCCAGTGTCAGACCATGCACAGTGAAGTGAGGTGAACCATCCTCTTCTTCATCGGTGCAATGCTGCTCATGCGTCTGATGCCTCTAAAGAAGAGTCCCGGACTCCTGGTAACAGATCTTAGGGATGGACGGGTTTCAGATGGGCAGGTTTGGGACTCTTAACCCCATTTGTGTAACGGCTTAGTGGCTCCAATCTGGGGGACAGGTGCCCTTTAAATCAAGCCTGCTTGCAGAGTAGTAGATGGTAGATGTCCTGGGGCATTAGGTGGGCGGGTCGCAGACCTGACGGACGTGCCCTGTGGCAGTAGAGGCCTCCTCGGCAGTATGTAAGCAGGTAAACGGGAGCTGAGATATTCCTGTGTTTGCTGCAAAAAAAAAAAAAAAGCCGTCATCAATGCAATGTCCCCTCCGCTCAATGGACGTTGGGGCAGCAATTTTTTTTATACCTTTCTTAAAAAGTTTGACAGGTTCGTGTTTCCACAAGACTGGACCGGGAAGCTCAGGACGCGGGTTATTTATGTATTTATAATCCTCGAAGACGAAGCACCGAAGGCACAAGAGCTGACACTCCGGGACACGTGTGTCAGCCAGGTTACGTCAGGGAGTTTACTGCCCAGTTAGACTTGTAATAAATGTGTTTTTTCTGCTTTTTTATGGCTGTTTGTTGTGTTCAATAAAACATTTCTGCAATGAACTGGTCTCGGAGGGTTATTATGGCGTGAGCGGCATTTATCACCGACTGCCCGCCGGTCACATCCTGTGTATGGGTGCAGAAGGGACACGCGGTTCAAGCCTCACCCGTTTTATATGCGATAATGGCTGGTCCAGGCACAGCGCCACCCTCGTCCACAGGCTGCGTCTGGTACTGCAGCTCATCGAGGTTCAGTTGCACTACCAGGCTCGGCCTGTGGATGAAAGTGGCGCTGTTTACGCTGGAAAAGGTAGACCCATCTTTTGCGGTCTGAATATTGGCGTGTGGTGGATTTCCAGTGCAGATTTCACCCATCTATTCACAGAGAAAGGTGACAACGCTTGTGGGAACAATAAAAGCAGCCGTATTGGTTGTCACCCAGCTTATACAAAAACTAAAATCACCAAATCTATAGAGGCCGTTTAGTGGGTGCAGTCTGTACTCACTAAATCAAAATCTCACACATATTTCAGCAAATGGGACATAATCAAGAGGAAAATGGTGCACACTGGCCCACATTGCCTTTTAGTGGTGTACTGTCTTTTTAAAAGGAGGCGTGGCCTGTCTCTTCCCACCTGCCTACCTATATAGGTAGGCAGGTGGGCCCCACCCAAGATAAATATCCGTAAACAGACTGAACCAACATTCCACTGGAGGGGGGAGGAGGACTTGTTGTCTGGACTGCACCAAGTTTCACAAGCTCCTCTGTGCCCCGTTAACGCTTTCAAAGCATGTAGCCCATAAGGTGTCCAAGCATTAACCCCTAAGCTACCAGACACTCCCAACACACACTGCCACAGACAAGCAGCCCTCTACCGTCGCTTCCTCTCTGGCTATGATAGTGTTAATAGTCCCATACGTGAATGTGGCTATTCAGAGGGAAGTCCTCATTTGCATGTCCTTTTAACTCTTTCCTTCCTAGATTGTGCAGCGTAATGATGATGGGGGGGGGGAATCATTACCATAAAGCAAAACACTCTCTTTGCTGCAGTTCTACCTTAGCTTGCTGGGACTTGTGGTGCACCCGGCCAACCACTTCTCAGGCGGCACCCAGTAAGAAGCCTCCCCGGCGGTCATTCCCCCCCCCAGAGATTAGAGTTGCTATTTATGGTATAAGCTGCCCTTTAACCCTTCAAATGCCAGGAAGCTCTCACAAATATTTTCCATTGCAACGTTTGTTACTTAGGTGCCTTGAAAGTTGATACGTTGTAACAAGACCAGGAAGAGGGACTCCTGCCTTGAAAGGGTTAAAGCGGCTCAGGTAGGGCCCTGGGTGCACACCTCCACCCCACCCCCGCCCTCTCTTGGGAGTTTCCTGGAAAGGAGAGGTGAGCTGGCAGAGGAGCGCTGCTCTGCAGGGTTGCTGGTACTGAATTCTGGACTCCAGCCTGCCATGGGGGCCTAGGAGGCACCCTGGAATAGTTCTGCACGTGCAAGAAGAGGTGGGGAGCCGTCAGTGGCAGCGAAGGTGGGTGGTGACTTGCTGGTTGGCAGGGGACGGACTGGAGCAGCTGGAGACGAATGACAGGGGGTCTAGGAGAGGCGACTGGATCTGTGGTGACAACCTCCTGGGGTGACCTCACCGGGTTGTTCACCCAGGGAGGAGAAGGAACAAAGTTTTAGGGGAAAGTGTCAGTGGAACATGCTGGTAATCCCGCGCCGGCCTCCTCGCATTCCCTTCCTGCAGTGTTGTGACAGATGAGTCAGTGCTGTGTAAACGTGGACAGGCTTTACTTTGTGTAATGTGCAAAGAAACTCATTCACACGCCGCCGAGAGGAGAGGGGGACGTATGAAAAACAGCGAGAACCAGGTCGCCGATTAAAAAGTAGCTTTTGAAAATTTTTGCATTTTTTTTTTATTTCCCCATAAATTTTCACAGTGTTTTTTTTTAAATCTCCTCTGTTTCCTCTTCCAGATATGTCCGACCTTTGCCGCCTCTGTTCCTCTCAGCTTCGAGGATCGCGCCGTAAGTGGCTCTTCGGGGGCTCAGGGTCCCTCCCTGCCTTATTCTCCCAAGTATTAGGGACCCCCATCCTCCGCAACCCACCCGGATCAGCCCCCAAGCCCGGCAAAGGGAAGGGACGGCCGGAAGATGCGGAGTTCCTCTGCGGAAAGTGCTGCCACTCGCTCAACGTCTACCACCGCTATGACCTGGTGTTGTCTCGCATGCGGGAGCTGTATGAGCAGAGGTCCACCCGTCTGGTGACGGAGAAGGATAAGCTTTCGTTTACCTTGCGTACCATCCACGCCAGGGCCTGGGGCCTTCCACTGCCCGAGTACCATGGTTATCATCAAGACCGTAATACCTACGGGTATCGGGGTTCCTACAATGATCTCAGCTCTTCTGGCTCCTATAAGTCTCGGAATAATTCCCTTTCTCCAGGATACCAAAACTCATGTCCCAGTTCTCCGTTTCCTGACCGTCTGGGGTCTTTCCATGGTTCTTTGGGTTCTTTGTCCTCTGACGCTCCTTCCAAGTCTTACCAACAACTTCTAAACCACGACCGTTCATTGTGGGAGCATGAGAGCTGGTGGGACGACCGCCACAGGGGCTGCTCGCGTTGCGTCAAGGGCGAAAAGTGCCATTCTTGTTCTTCCTGGAGAGTTTCTGATGCCAATTACGAGTCCGTATGTACCGTCCCTCGAAGGAGGAAACACAGCAGAGGAACAGATGATGGCTCGGTTCTTCTAAGGAGCAAGTCTTTGGGAAGCGTTGGTGGAGAAAGCGCCAGCAGCAAGGGCTCCCTCCTCTCCTTATCTGCCTCTTCTTTGGATTCCCTTTCTTTCGCAGCTGAAGAAGGTGAGGGAGGAGTATTTTGGGAAGCAAAGTCTCCTTTACCCTTATCTCCTCCTTCGTCATTTCCTTTACCCAAGTCGGTGGTTGGAGAAGTGTTGAAAACCATGAAGGAAATTAAGTACAGTCCAGTTAAAACACCAACAAGGAGCAAGATACCCGTCAGGGGTCAACAGAAGACAAGGCTGGGAAGATGTGGACCAATATGTAGAAGATGGCGTCTACGAGAGGCCACCAGTAGAAGAACCAGCTGGAGACTTGGATGTGTACATGGGTATCGGGCCTGAGGTATGTGATAGTAGTACCATAATATATATGGGAATGGGGTGTAACTACCATAGCGGCAGACCATGTGACCGATATGGGGCCCAGGGCAAGAGGGGGCCCAGTCTTAGTTGGGATCATCTCCTCTTCTACTGGAGGTGAAAACTTGGCCAGGACTCTACCCTCTAAAGGAACAACTTTTAGCAAGTGAGGCAGTGGAAAAATGGCCCAAGGGTCAGTGAAAGGGGTTTAGGCGGGAAACCTTCTGTCCTGTGTCGGGGGCCCGGTCTGATCCTTGCTATGGGGCCCTTACTTCTCTATGTACGCCACTTCTTAGAAGGATGGGGCTCAATGACATGACCATGGTGGTGGTACAGACTGTTGACCAATACAGATGCCTAGGCTGTGCCAAGACCACACCAAACATTAATCAAGACAACCGGCTCATCGGGTATAATCATAACAGTGGCGGGTAGTGCTCCACCCTGCTGTGCGGTAACATGGGTGTAATGGGCGCCTGTGCCCACGTGATCCTTGTATGATGCCTCTTTATAATCACCTTGAAGGTGGCATTCTGACAAGCGGAGGTAACTGATCATCAGTGAGATGAATCAGTGCACCAGAAGCCAGTGACTGAGGCGCGAGGCATTTAAGAGAAGCTCCACCTGTTTATACATACAATGGTGCTAGAGGAATTTCACTTGCATGATACATAACGAGGCGCGAGGCATCGCCTGCAAAGTGAATCAGGGCTACGAGTCCTTGTAGAGGAATGCACCTAGACATTTGCTCACCCTTGATGACTATGAATATATGTTCTTTTGCCTCCTCGTGCGGAGTGACGCACTGTGAGGTATATGGAGGAACCCCACCTGCACAGTGTCTGCTTATATATAGCGTTTGTAGCAAAACCTTCTCCGACTGTGTATGATCTAGACTAGGTTTTCCTGTGATGGATTATAAATTTCCTTATATCACGTATATCGGCTCTACTCTTTGAGCTGCCTGCCGATAGATGGATGCAGTACAGTGCAAAAGTTTTAGGCATGCTGCAAAGTAAGAGTAGGGCTACATGGCTGGTTGTGGTCAGGATCGCAGAGTAGGGGTGATCCCATAGTGTCGCCCTGTAGCCCTAACCAAAAATAGAAGTGTTAGTAGTTTATTTTTATCAATTAAATCAATGAAAAGTGAACAAGGAAAAGAGAAATCTAAATCTGATCAATATTCAGTGTGAACGCCTTCTGCCTTCAGCATCAGTTCTTCTAGGTAGACTTAAAGGGGTTATCCAAGGCTATAAACTACCCACCCTCGCAGGGAATATACTTACCTTGCTCCCCGTGCCGCTCCTGGTCCCCGCATCGCCGCAGCTGCTTCTCCCCGTTTGCGGATGAAAACATCAGGTGTCGGGTGGTGGCAGGCAGGGTCGGGGACAAGCCTCCCTTGCATCGAGGGTAACGCTAGGGAGGCTCGTACCCATCCCCGCCTGCCATTGGCTGTTCCTCCCTGACACCGGATGTTTTCATCCGCGCACGGGGAGAAGCAGCTGTGGCGGAACGGGGAGGGAGGTAGGTATATTCCCTGTGAGGGGCCCGGCATATGGGGTGGGTAGTTTATAGCCTTGGATAACCCCTATAAACAAAGTTTCTAAAGGAACTCTGCAAGGAGGTTGTTCTAGACATCTTGGAGAAGTAACCACAGATGTTCTGTGGACGTAGGCTTGTTCAGATCCTTCTTTCTTCATGTAATCCCAGACAGACTGGATGATGCTGAGATCAGGGCCAAGTTATTACTTCCAGGACTCCTTATTCTTCCAAGGGTTGTCTCATCTGAGACATTGGTGACATATCACTAATGTCAGATAGGTGTGGGTCCTACCTCTGAACAAGGCGTGAGCGGTAGAGCAGCTGCGTGGTGCGTGGCCGCCCTCCATTAGTTTCTATGGGTCTGCCAAAAATAACCGAGCGCTATCTGTGGCAGTCCCATAGAAACAAATGGAGTAGTGGCTGTGCTCGCACCGCGCGTACGTGGCCGCCCTCCATTCATTTCTATGTGACTTCCGAAAATATAATGGCTAATTTTGAAGCGCACGCTGTCCATGCTCAGTGTGTGCTTCTTCACTTTTGGGGGCATGTTATAGAGATAGTGCTTGGCAATTTTCGGTGAATGAAGGGTGACTGCTCTCTGTTCACCTCTGGGGTCCCGCTCTGGAGATAGGAGTGGGTTGCAGAGGTGGGACCCGAACCTGACATTGGTGGAATATCCTTGCAGTAGGTCAGATGGGACGACCCCTTTAATGACATTGGCTGTGTGTTTGGGGTTGTTGTCCTTCTGCAGAATACATTTACATATTAAGACGTCTACTTTTTAAAGACCCTGCAGCATGTCTTCCACGCCTGCCTATAACTTTTGCACAGCACTGTATTTCTGGTGCGTACACGTGCAGCGCTGGGTGTCGGTCCTGGGGCCTGTACTCTGGCTCTGACCGCAGACATGATGTCTTTCGTGTTCACAGGGTGAGATTATCTCCTCATTACTCTCAGCAGATTATTCTTTGCCTTAAGCAACGACTCGGGGATTGTAATAATCCTCCAGCTCATGTAGAAGCCTGTACTCCGCCGCCGAGCCCCATCCATGGGCGTAGTGTCTGACCTATAATTTCAAGGTGCTGACGTTTAGTTGTTCCTCCTGGGCTCCTTATTACAGGAGTCGCGACACCCAGAGACTTGTGTGGAGACAATGGAAGCTTTCTTCCAAAAACAGCGCCACACCTGTCCACAGGTTGATCGTGGCGTTGCGTCTCGGCCCCATTCACACACAACCCGTGGAAGAAGCCATGTTTTTCTTACCCTGGACAATCCCTTTAAATGTAGACACATATTATCCCCTCTGTCTTCCAGGTCTGCAGGACTCAAGCTTCTCGTTTCCTCCACATCCAGGAGACCTTAAAATGTCTACAGACAAACCTGAAGACCGCACAGGGCGGCGGCACCTTGTCGGGGCAGCAGGTAATGGTTCAGTGTGGGGCCGGCGTCCCCTTTTATCCTAAATTCAGAACATACCTAAGGCTGTGGTATGGGGGTGAACAAGTGGGGGCCTTGGTGCTGTTTCACATGGACCAATAATCGGGGGCTGTTTCCAGTCGTTGCCCCGTGTAAACATGCCGCCAACCACGTAACAAACGAGCAAACGGGCCTACGATCGTCTGAGTGAGCATTCATAAAAACAGAGTGGTCCTGGTAGACAGGACAGAGATCAGCTGACAACTGAGCAAATTGTTGTCAGATGATCAGATCAGTGCTCGCTGGTCGGCAGCGCGTGACTTCGTACATGTGGAATGCACTGCCGACGTAATGCGTAGTTGCCAACAGTCCAGACCTTGCAGGACAGTCCCACAAATTTGGACTGTCCTTGAGGAAAAATTGGTGGGGCTTATCTGAGCCTCTCTCATACGTGGGTGGTTCCTGATAGGGCTTATATATGCAGTGAACCCCTGAGGAGGATGGGAGTGGTAGTGGCCCTGATGAGATGTTGTGTCATGGTGTATTCCCTCAGGCTGTTGCTCCCCTTGGGATCGGAGCAGAGGAAATGTATTATTGAATGAGGCCAGAACTAAACGTATAACAGTCTGGAACGTCTGGTACAATCAATAGCAACAGATTTAGGGTCCATTCACACGTCCGCAACTGTTTAGTGGCCCATTATAGAAATGCCTTTTCTGTGGTTGCGCACAAGAATAGGACATGTTCTATTTTTTTTTTTTTTTTTTGCGGGGCCACGGAACGGTGTGCTGTCCGCATCTTTTTTGGCCCCATTAAAAATGAATGGGTCCGCGCCCTTTCCGCAAATTGCGGAATGGATGCGGACCCATTTTGCGGACATGTGAATGGACCCTTAAAGGGGTATTCCCATCTTAGACAATGGGGGCATATCGCTAGGATATGCCCCCACTGTCTTATAGATGCGGGTCCCGCACCTATATCGAGAACGGAGTGTGGAGCACTGCATCTGGAGGACCCCGGGTTTCCTGGGGTCCAGGCACCACCAGGCGCAGCTCCTCGCTGCTCCCTTAGAAATGAATGCGCGGCCACCACTCCAATTCATTTCTATGTAGCTGACGGAAATAGCCGAGCCAGCTCGATCATGATCAGGTCTAGACTTTAGCTTTAACTGGTCTTATGGTAGTCCGGCTGATGGGTGTCTGAACTGTAGTCCCTCACCTTACTGCAGTGCCTAGAAAGGAGGTTTTCTCAGCAGTTCACACTGCTGTTTTGTCTCTTAAGTGTTTTCTTGAGGCTTACCCGAGTTGGTCTCGCTAGAGAATATTTACCAGGGGCAGGAGCTTTGCAGTGTGCTTCCTCTCCTCTCTGTGTCTGCACAGGAAATTCCCCTCCTGGCAGGAAGCAGGACTAGTCCACTCCTACCAAGAGGAGAGGAACAGGAAGGTTAACCCTGTTCCTGCCAAACATACCTCTTACTGGAATGTACAGCCAAAATATATAAAAAAATACACAACATTGTAATACTAAACAAATACATAATTTTCAGATATTTTCATGTCTGGGGCACTGCACATTGCACAAATGATTGCACTTATTGCACCACATCTGTTAATTGCACCACGCTGCTCCCAGTCCCCTGTGGACCGGAAGTATGATGTCCCATCCGTGGACCCCTGCAGCCATTCCCTGGCTCCAGCAGCGACATGTCTTGGTTCTCTGTGGCTTAAGTCTGACTTTAGACTCTCCTTCCCATCTAGGACCAAGTGATAGAACAGCAAGAACTGATACGAGATTTAATCAAGAGACTCAAGTTCAAGGATGAAGTCTTAGAGGTAGGTGACCAGGGAAGGTTCTGTATTCACCGGTGGGATGGAGTATTACTCCTGACTTACTATAACTTGTCCTGTTATCCGTAGGAATCTCTGACTTTGCTGCTGACTCTTCCTGTGACCTCTGACCCATCGGGGGAATTTATCACAGACTTTGTTGAGAGATTAAGGGCACAAGAAGAGCAGATAAAGGTGACTTCTCATTGTCCCTGGTAATATATTGAAGGCAAAGAAAGGGGACACAGGCGGCACCAGGAAGGAAGACATTGCTTGATTAGTGTTATCACTTTCCTGTCTCTCCATGATGGCTCTTATTTTCCCCGCTCTGCCAATAAGCCACAAAATGTCATACATACTGTATTATACTCCAGAGCTGCACTCACTATTCTGCTGGTGCAGTCACTGTGTACATACATTACTTATCCTGTACTGATTCTGAGTTACAGCCTGTATTATACTCCACAGCTGCACTCACTATTCTGCTGGTGCAGTCATTGTGTACATACATTACTGATCCTGTACTGATCCTGAGTTATATCCTGTATTATACTCCAGAGCTGCACTCACTATTCTGCTGGTGCAGTCACTGTGTACATACATTACTTATCCTGTACTGATCCTGAGTTATATCCTGTATTATACTCCAGAGCTGCACTCACTATTCTGCTGGTGCAGTCACTGTGTACATACATTACTTATCCTGTACTGATCCTGAGTTATATCCTGTATTATACTCCAGAGCTGCACTCACTATTCTGCTGGTGCAGTCACTGTGTACATACATTACTTATCCTGTACTGATCCTGAGTTACATCCTGTATTATACTCCAGAACTGCACTCACTATTCTGCTGGTGCAGTCACTGTGTACATACATTACTTATCCTGTACTGATCCTGAGTTACATCCTGTATTATACTCCAGAGCTGCATTCACTATTCTGCTGGTGCAGTCACTGTGTACATACATTACTTATCCTGTACTGATCCTGAGTTACATCCTGTATTATACTCCAGAACTGCACTCACTATTCTGCTGGTGCAGTCACTGTGTACATACATTACTTATCCTGTACTGATCCTGAGTTACATCCTGTATTATACTCCAGAGCTGCATTCACTATTCTGCTGGTGCAGTCACTATGTACATACATTACTTATCCTGTACTAATCCTGAGTTACATCCTGTATCGTACTCCAGAGCTGCACTCACTATTCTGCTGGTACAGTCACTGTGTACATATATTACTTATCCTGTACTGATCTTGAGTTACATCCTGTATTATACTCCAGAGCTGCACTCACTATTCTGCTGGTGGAGTCACTGTGTACATACATTACTTATCCTGTACTGATCCTGAGTTACATCCTGTATCATACTCCAGAGCTGCACTCACTATTCTGCTGGTGCAGTCACTGTGTACTTACATTACTAATCCTGTACTGATCCTGAGTTATATCCTCTATTACACTCCAGAGCTGTACTCACTATTCTGCTGATGGAATTGCTGTATATATACATTACTAATCCTGTAATCTTTACACCACTCACTCTTTAGTATACTCTTGTCTGATCTCTCTACCTGTCCTGTATCATTGTAAAAGCTCAGTTAAGCTGTTAGGGATGTATCTGTCATCAAGCCTGTTCACTGTTCACTGACACTCTGACCTGTCTGAGCAGAAAGAAGCGGATGAGGTGGCCGAAATCAAACGCCAGAGAGAAGCAGAAGTGAAACGTCTGCAGGAGGAGCTGAGAGCGAGAGAAGAAGATATTGCACGACTGTCCAAGGTTCTGCGTGATAATCAGGACACCATAACAGTGAGTGCTTCCTCGGGGGCGGTCCTATGGCTCTGGGGTGGGCGGTCCTGCCTACTAGCTCTGGGATACAGAGTTCATGCAATCAAGGCATGAAGTCTGTATATACTCCCTGGTCTCCTCCTCAGCAACAAAATGTATTGACTGACAACCAATGTGGCCACTGTTGTAGACACCACGGCGGTTGTCACCTGGTTTTTCTAGACACCTAGGTGGCAAACTGAGCGATAACACTTTTTGGAGCCATAATGCCCCCATTATTAGCTGTCTTCCAGTTTTTTGTAGATGCAGAACTTATGACATAGTGCAAAAAATATAAAACGGGCTTGTACTCCTTCATCAAGGCTCTGCGTGACATCCTGGGAGAGAAGGACTTCACCATCCAGAGGATGGAGGTGGCACTGGACTCTGCTGTGCGCTCCGCAGCCTCTCAGGATGCTCTGCGCCTCGCTGCTCTGCGGGAGAAGGATTCCCTGATTGCAGCAGTACAAGGAGCCCTGAGCAGCAGCAATCAGGATGTAGAGGTGAGTGTGAGCGTCGTACCGAGCCTCATACCTCTGTATAACATAATAACTGTATGTCCAGCTCCATGATGCAACCTTATATCATAGATGTCTCTATCTCCTCTTGAAGGCCCTTGCAGACTCTCTCTTATCCCAGGGACTGGATGACCTCAATACCTCAATTCCCGGGCTGTCAGCCCCTAATCCTCTAATGTCCCAGCTACAGGAGAAAGGTCGACTGCTATCCCAGGCCCACGCGGACAGTCAGCGCCAGAGTATTCAGCACCAGCGAGATATCCAAGATCTACTGAATGCTCTCAATGAGAGCCAGACACTGCTCCAGGTGAGAGGAAGTGGCGTGAGACCTCCAACATTTCATTACAACTACTATAATACTGCCTCCTATGTACAAGAATATAACTACTATAATACTGCCTCCTATGTACAGGAATATAATTACTATAATACTGCTCCTATGTACAAGAATATAACTACTATAATACTGCTCCTATGTACAAGAATATAACTACTATAATACTGCTCCTATGTACAGGAATATAACTACTATAATACTGCTCCTATGTACAGGAATATAACTACTATAATACTGCTCCTATGTACAAGAATATAACTACTATAATACTGCTCCTATGTACAGGAAATATAACTACTATAATACTGCCTCCTATGTACAAGAATATAACTACTATAATACTGCCTCCTATGTACAAGAATATAACTACTATAATACTGCCTCCTATGTACAAGATATAACTACTATATTACTGCCTCCTATGTAGAAGAGTATAAAGAATATAACTACTATAATACTGCCTCTATGTAGAAGAGTAAACTGCTATGATACTGCTCCTGTGTACAAGAATATACTACTATAATACTGCTCCTATGTAGAAGAGTATAACTACTATAATACTGCTCCTATGTACAAGAATATAACTACTATAATACTGGCTCCTGTGTACAAGGATATAACTACTATAATACTGCCTCCTATGTCAGAATATAACTACTATAATACTACCTCCTATGTACAAGAATATAACTACTATAATACTACCTCCTATGTACAAGAATATAACTACTATAATACTGCTCCTATGTACAAGAATATAACTACTATAATACTGCCTCCTATGTACAAGAATATAACTACTATAATACTGCTCCTATGTACAAGAATATAACTACTATAATACTGCTCCTATGTACAAGAATATAACTACTATAATACTGCTCCTATGTACAAGAATATAACTACTATAATACTGCTCCTATGTACAAGAATATAACTACTATAATACTGCTCCTATGTATAAGAATATAACTACTATAATACTGCCTCCTATGTACAAGAATATAGCTACTATAATACTGCCTCCTATGTACAAGAATGTAACTACTATAATACTACCTCCTATGTACAAGAATATAACTACTATAATATGACCCCCGATGTGCAATTTTTATTTCTTTCTTTCTTTCCCCCTTCTGCCTATAATCTGGAGTTTATAACCAGTGTTCAGGCATTTCTCTCTTCTCCTGTCTTGTAGTAAGTAAACTATCAGAAGCTCTGTGCTGTAATACCGCCCTCCCCCCTCCTCGGTTTCTCCTCTGTGTCTAGGCAGTGCTGCTGGGAATCTGTTAACGGGTTTCACATGTGAATGATTTCTAATAGGATTTGTGCCGGTTCATCGAATGTATTATAAACTCCATGATGCTCAGATCCCCGGCCCTGAGTCAGTTGGTGAGGAGGAGGAGGACGCCCCTCTCCCCTCCGCATGACACCAGCATGCAGTATTACACTATAGAGAGGAGAGACTGGTGACAAGTAATGGACTGTGGTTTGGAAGTCCCTTGTAAATGTGGGTCTAGGAGCCACATTAGTTAATTTTTCATGTTTTTTTTTATAGACATATTACTAAAAACTTCAAAAAATTACCCCAAATTCCTTGAATGAGAAAATAATGTATTGCACACCATATGAATTGTTCCTGCTCTTTATTCAGGCAGAGCTTTGATCTGTGACTCCAGCCTAGCTGCATTGTCTAATGGAGTCTGTGGTAGTCTGAAATCTACTCACTTTCTCATCAGGTGTACTGCTTTCCCCTCCACCATGCTTCACACTGCAGCGCTGTTTTTTTTTCCAGATTGGTTGCTGTGTATGAACACGAGCTCAGCAGGAAGTGGTTGCTTGGTACCTATAGAGCACCATCTTTCTCCCACAGAAGGGTCCATGTAGGGTTTCATTATTTTGTGCCGTACGCTTTGATGTCACCTTGTCCTTCACTTTCAGGAACAGCTGCGACATTGTAAGAAACGTCTGCAGGACGGGGCTCAGGAGCAGAAGACGCTGAGAGAGGCGCTGAGGGCGAAGGAGAGGGAGCTGCAAGAAGAGAGACAGAAGCACAGTGCCGACCAGCACCAAGTCAGTGCCAAACTGCTGCAGCTGCAAGACTCCGCCAGGGAGAGGGACCAGGCCACCAAGGTAACGCCCCCACTACCCAATACTCCACCCCTGCGGTGCTGCACCCTCGCTTGTGTAAAACACATAAATGCAGGAATATCTGGAGCTTTGCGTAACTACGCAGAAGGCTCAATTATAGGGCACCTCAGTGGCACCATGCTACCTCTGCTTGCTGTGACCCTAACATAGCAACTACCTGCAGACACCACTAGGGGGAGCTCACAGAGTTCAATACTTGATGTATAAATTTGTATGTATTTAGCTCCCCCTAGTGGCAGCTGGAGGCACCAACAATTCTGTGTGTAATCCCCAATTTCCCCATCACATACCAGATCCATTTCCATTCACTGTATATTCACTGGGGTCTAGGCAAATTCCTATTGAGGCAAATGCATCAAGAGCACAATGTCTCTGCTGCCTTGATGGTTTGTTACAGTGTATCAGGCTGGAGTCCTTGCTGTTTAGTGAAAAAAAGATTGTCTGGTCTGGATACAATTCAGCTGTGACAAGAGCGGGAGAAAGTTCTCAAAATATGTGCGTTGTCTAGGATACTCTTTCTCATTTTGGAGATTCCTTAGCATATATTTTACCCAGAAATCAAGAGGAGCGTTCTCTAGCCTACAATAGTTATCAAGTATATCAACTGGTCTCCATAATGGAAATAGTACCCACCCAGAGGTTCCCCCATAGGCCTGGCAACTATAAAATCTGATCCGCTCACCCTTACTCAGAAGGTATCCAATGTTTTCTTTAACTTACTGCAAGCAGAGATCCTGAGGGAATTGATGCACATAGTATATCAGAAAGCTGCCGAATTTTTTTATTACATCGATGCAGCTAAATTTATATAAAACTGGAAAACTCCTTTAAGACTTTTCTCTTCTTCTAGAAACTGCTGCAGGATGCTGAGAGCAGAGATCAGCTGATCAAGAAGCTTCAGGAACGACTGACGCTGTGCGGGGGGTTCAGAGACACGCTGTGAGGTGAGCCTGATGGTTGCACAGAAGCAATTGATGTGGTGTGGCAATGGCTGGCTATTGGATAGTCGAGTAGTTGGCACTGGTTGGGGTCCTGGTGCATCTTTGGGGCCACAGTGACATGGTGTCCTGTACTGTGCAGGTGGAGTCGGGATCTACTGCTGTGCCTGATATGTAATGAGGCCAAGGAGTTTGACCATTAAGTACATTAGCTGTGAGGGGGTCTTAGTGTTGTGATCTCTTATTCAGCCCTGCACCAACTGACTTAAAGGGGGTTTCCAGGTTTTTTTTTTTTGTTTTTTTTTTATAAATACCATCCCCTGCTGGACCTGTGTGGAGAAGCATACTTACCTGCTCCCTGCTACTTTGATCCGGCTCTGTCAGTCCCCAACTGTTTTTGCTGCACTTCTGTCCCTGCATGTGAACCTCTGCCATGGACAGGGTCACATGTGCTGTTACAGCCAATGACTGGCCTCCATGGTGACATGTCCTCAAGTAGCTCGTCACTGCTGGGTCACATGCTACTTGGGGATATGTCATGGCCACGTCTGCTCCGAAGTTGACAAACGGGTTCTGAAGATAATAATAAAAAAAAAATGGGGTGGTTCATTTACCATAGCGGTACACCGCACCACTGCTGTGGGGTGAGAACAGCGTTGAACCGCCCCGCTGCTTCCCTTAACCCCTTTTCCTTTTAGCTTTCCAAGAGCCTCCTCCCTCTAACTGCTCAGATCTCGACGCCTCTTCAGGAGGCATCTGAATGAGTCCGTAATCACACACGAGCTCTGCAGATACTGGTTAACATCTCAACCAATCAGAATGCCCTTTCATTTTCAAATGAGCCTCTGAAAAATGAGAGCTGTAATCTGATTGGTTGCCATGGGCAGTTGCTCAGGTTTTGAGGCCTCTCCCTGTAGGGTATTCTCGGCCTGGTCGGACGCTTCTGGGAATCGTGAGAGATTTATTGCCCATAGCAACCAATCACAGCACGGCTTTCATTTCACATTCTGCTGTGTAATGGCTGGTTGCTATGGGAAACAGTTTTGGTTGCCATCCAGCGGGAACTGGTTACGTCAGATCAAAAACATGTCCAGTTCAGGTGGCATCTGAATGAGTCCGTAATCACACACGAGCTCTGCAGATCCACTGCAAGTCTATGGGACTGACAGAGAAAGGCGAGTACATGGCTCGGCTCTCTCACTCCCATAGACATTGAATGCAGGGGTAGGGCGCATTTGTGACCACCACTCCATTCACATGCCTCCAGTATAATGGCCATGGGACCCCTTTTCAGGCGATTAGAGCAAGGGGTGAGAGTGGTCAGATCCTCCCCAATCATATAAATGTTTCTCATGTGGAAACCCCTTTAAGAGCATTTACCATATATCTTTAGATGTGACTACAGTCTTTAAATATCTAGCTTGAGTTACATCATATGTAGCCTTCATTTTCCCCTCTCTCCTTTTACAGATCTCCTGTTTCCTACTTACTTGATGGGAATTGTTTACCAGCTCAATACTCGGAACCGGGATCATCTTTCTCCTGGAGGAACCTGATGTGGTGATGGTGGAGTGGGGAGGGGGGGGTGAGGCCTGAAATAACTTGGGATCATTGATTTATGAAAAGAGACTATATTTCTTCAGAAAATATCATATGGGGTTAGAGAGTCTGAAAGTTCTCGGGAATGTAAGAGAATGTGGGATGGGTGAGAAGATTTGTAAGTCTAGTAGATCCCTGAAGAAGGTTGTGGTAAGTTACGAGGGTGCTCAGGATCATATATATTAGTTTTTGTACCTCTGGACAGGGATATGGGCATCTCCTGGAGATCTTCTACTCCAAGTCAGTACACTTACTTTGTGCCTACTAACGTAGTGTCCTACAGGAAGACCATGGAGGACAGGTCAGACATGGCCAATGGTCTCCAGAGGAAATCCTGAGCTGGTTTTCTCAAGCTGACGGCCATGACTTCATAGGGGTTGAAGAACAATGTCTTACTTAACTGGATTCTTCTGTCACCGTTGGTGGCCATAGTGGTCGGATGTGCCACACGCGTGACATTCAGCCCTCATACTGCCCGCCGTCATCTCCTGTAAGGACTACATGGTAGGCAGCTGCTCTTGGGGTCCACCTTATTGCACAGCCTTGGTGGAGACCATAATGTTCATGGCCTGTCTATGGTCAGGTAGCAGGACCAGATCATGTATAGATGTTTTGAGGTTCGGGGATCACTTACCTTAGATCATGTCTTGTAATATGGAGGATTTCTCATACTTGAATCTTGTATTTTTTCATCGCTTTGTTTGTGGTCTCACCATTACAGAGGAGCTGTGGGCAAACCTAGGATAGCAAACAGCACCTCATATCTCAGCTTCCTGGACCATTGAGCCACGGAAGGAGCAGAACATTGGAGATGACTGCGGTCGCTCCTCCATTATCAGTTTGAGTAGTTGGGAATTATTGAGTTTGTATCTGACTACAGTTATCAATGTTATCTGGGGTTAGAAAAATGCTTTGCTTTTGTCCACCAACAGCGCCACCCTTGATCATGGGCTGTCTCTGGTATTGCAGCTGAAAAGTATGTACTTGAATGTGGACAAGCTGCAGTACCAAGCACAGCCCACGGAGAAGGGAGGTGCTGTTTGTGGACAAAAACAAACCATTTTTCATTTTATTTTTCACCATGGAGTGACCTTTTTTTTTTTCTTTTCCAATTCCAGAAAACCCCTTGAAAGCCTCATTCATACAACTGCGTCTATACTGGCCACAAGACCTGGACCATACTCAGATCGCCATAGAACACGCATCATGGCTGTCTGAATGAGGCGCATCATGCAAAGTCTCTTGGTTGACAAGTTGTCGTCTTGTCCTTGGTGACTACTATGCTGCTCAGCTCAGTAGTAATGAAGTACCGTTACTGGTTTACATCTCAACCAATCAGAATGCTCCTTTCATTTTCAATTGAGCCTCTGAAAAATGAGAGCTGTAATCTGATTGGTTGCCATGGGCAGCTGCTCAGGTTTTGAGCCCTCTCCCTGTAGCGTATTCTTGGCCTGGTCGGCAGCTTCTGGGGAGATGTATTGCCCATAGCAACCAATCGCAACGCGGTTTTCATTTCACATTCTGCTGTATAATGGCTGGTTGCTATGGGCATCAGTTTTGGTTGCCATCCAGCGGGAACTGGTTAGAACATGTCCTCCCCAGGCTCGCTTTCTTCCAAAAACAGCGCCACACCTGTCCACAGGTGTTACCGCAGCAGAGTCCTATTCACTTCAGTGGGGCTCAGATGCAATACCAGATACAACCTGCGGATGGATGTGGCACTGTTTTTGGAAGAAAGTAGCCATTTTTGCCTGATTTTTTTTTTTTTGCTAGTCACCCGTTTCTTTCTTAAGGATTTTTGTGATCAATGTTCACGATAAATGTTCTAAAAATTACTAAAATGTTTATGGGTTTGTCTGTGGCCGGCCTTACCCTACTTAAGAATGGCACGGCTGCACTCCCGTAATTGTCCCATCACTGCCGTGTGCCAGGCCACCGTCTGTCGAGTTTTTCTCAGGCCTATGTGGCTGGTATCGGGGACATTTGGTGTATTTTATTGGTCCTTCTGGTGATGGCGCTGGTTGTCGGTATCAGTGCCACTACTGCCATGACTGGAAACGCCAGACCAACACAGTCACTGCCCGCAACTAGTGGCTGGTTACCCATCAACCTCTGCTCAGGAAGTGGTTTATCACCATACGTCATGTGACCCGCCTGCCAGTGATTAGCTGCCTCTGCTCCGCCTGAGTTCCGTATTTCTGGCAGTCCGCTCTACTGAACTAATGCTCTTAATGCTTGTAATTATTCATGTTCTGGGGTTGTAATCAAATCCGATTCTGTTAATAAAATGTCTATATTAATTACACGTCTAACGTCCTGTCCGTTATTTGTACTTAACCTGGTAGGTGCTGGATTATCGGAAATATATAAAGCCGATATCAATACTTAAGGGGGTTCTCCAAGCTCCTGATACTGATGGTCTATCCTCAGGATAGGTCATTGGTTTCCGATCAGCAAGGGTCTGATGCCCAGCACCCCCACCAATCAGCGGCTCCCTGCAGTCTCAGCTCCAGGAGCTAGCACCTTGAATAGAATGGGAAGCACAGCGCCGTTCATAGTGTAGTGGTCATGCTGGAGTACTGCAGCTTAGCGCCCATTCACTTCAGTGTTAGCTGAGCTGCAGTACCCCAACACGGCCACTACACTATGAACGGCGCTGTGCTTCCTGTTCTATTCAAGGTGCTAGTTCCTGCATGGAGACTGTGGGGGGCAGCTGATCGGTGGGGGTCCCCATTGTCACTTTCACCAATCAATCAGATATTAAAGGGGTTGTCCGGGCTCAGAGCTGAACCCGGACATACCCTTAATTTCACCCAGGCAGCCTGCCTGATGTTGGCATCGGAGCATCTCACGCGCAGGGCAGGGCCACTTTTGTTTGTAAACATATTGCCGGGTGGAGGCTTCTGCCCGGCAGTGTATTCGGTGACGTCACTGGCTCTAATGGGCCGGCTTTAGGGCTGCCCTAGCAGTTTTACTGGCTAGGGCAGCGCTAAAGCCCGCCCATCAGTGCCGGTGACGTCACCGGGCTCACTGCTGGGCGGAAGCCTCCACCTGGCAGAGCCCGGTACGTCACAGGAATCGGGCTTAAATGCCTTTGCCCTGTGCGATTTAGCGCAGGGCAAAGGAGAGCATCGGAGCATGAGGCTGCCTGGGTGAAATTAAGGGTATGTCCGGGTTCCGCTCTGAACAACCCCTTTAATGACCTAGCCTGAAGAACCCATTTAACGGGTAAAATGCGGGTTAACTCCTTAATGTCCCTTATAGGACCACCTCAGACTTTGGCTGATAAAAACTTACCCAAAAACTTAAACCCAGGTTATTGCTACAACAAAAGGTCATTAAAATACGAGCTTTAAGATGATAGCGGCCAATTCTGTACTTCAGAAGTAAAACTTTTATGGGCAAAATTCACTGTGCATGTAATACCCAGTCTCACCACTAGGTGTCTCTGTTTCCAAGCTATTTCACTCCACAAGTGCGTAATAATATAATGAAGTATACAGGACACTGGATGATTTGTTATAATTAATCAGTTTATTAAACTCTTATGAAAATACATTTTCTAGAAATCTCTAGCTGCACATATACAGCGGTATGTACATGTCTATAAAATCTATACGCGGTAGATGTGATCAGAGATTCCTACACAGCGTATTACAGATATATATATATATTTATACACTATAAAGTGCGCTCCAGTGGAAGCTATGGCGCGGCCCAGCTCCTCCCCTTTGGCTAACTTTTAAGACGGTGTCGGAGACTTCCCCAATTCCTGCTTGGGTCACTGTGGAGATCATCCAGACATTTAATAAAGAGGAATACAAGAGGAAACTTCTAGACCAGGCTTGCTCAACCTGCAGCCCTCCAGCTGTTGCAAAACTACAACTCCCATCATTCCTGGACAGCCTACAGCTATCAGCCTACAGAAGGGCATTGTGGGAGTTGTAGTTTTACAACAGCTGGAGGGCCGCAGGTTGAGCATCACCGGTCTAGACAGGTACCAAGTAACGGATGCAAAGTAGACACTTAAAGAAGAACCCATCCCTTCTCCTGACATGTCTATTTAGTAACTACTTGCGTCCCCCATGTGATAATGCTGAATCATCTGTTCTCATTACTATGTTGTGCCATTCCTTTATTATTCCTGCTAGAAATGATGAATGCATTGCTAGCAGTTTGCAATGAAGGCCCAGACAGGTTTTACCAGTTGGGGGTGTGTCCTGCACAGTGTGACAGCACTGATTGGATAGTGTCAGACTGTGCAGGGACCCACCCCCAACTGGTATCTCTCATTGCAGACTGCTAGCAGGAATAATAAAGGAGCGGCACAACAAAGTCATAAGAATAGATATTCTAGAATTATTACATAGGGGATGCCAGTAGTTGCTAAAGCAAGCATGGCCGGAGAGGGGAACGCTCCTCTTTAAAACGCACAGATATAGACTGTCGGATATTATCCATGTGCGGTGTTAGGAATTTTCACCAATATTCAGACGGCTGTAATGTGCTGCATTCTAGCATTGATATTACAGTCATAAAACCCGGGCACCAAATGGACTGAGTCAACTGATCTATGATCAGTATATGTAAGTTTTGTTTACTTCAAGGAAATCTCAATGCAAAAGAGTGCTATGTCTAGTGCAGGGCATGAGGGGGCGGAGCACGACACAGAGGTTCAGACATGGAGATAGTTTTTCTGACTTCACAATTGATATAATTCTTGCTGCTTGCAGCCACCACTAGGGGGAGCTAAATGCTTATGGATTTATACAGTAGCTGTATAAAATTTAAATGTGGTGAGCTCCCCCTAGTGGGGAATCAGGTAGCAGTGCCTGGCCACCATGGTAGAAGAAGGGACATCTGTATGCATCAGAGGTGGCCACACATGGTTAAAAGGGGGATTCCACCTACATTACTTTTCTGATGTGTCTTACATCTAAATCCATCTTCTAACAGGATATAATACCCCTTTGATGGGATGGTTCCTAATAGACCCCCTTCCCACAAGTGAGTGATTGACAGCACATGAGCATCGCAGAAGGGGTTTTCGCAGATGGGATACAAGGTCTAGGACTACGTATATGGCAGCCTCCAGCCTACTGCTGATGTTCATGCAAATTCTTCTCCCTCAAAGTAGCCATGACAGTTACACTGACTGCAAGCATACAGCTAGCACTGAGGTCCAGGATCCATAGCTACACTCCAGCCAAACCACGACATCACATTAGATTTCTCCTGCCTATATCCAAGCACTAGTGCCTTCTAGTGGATTGGTCAACTGTATTACTAGTTCAAAATGGCCCCCTCCAAAATTAAGGAACAATACAAAAGAAGGGGGAGAAAAAAATGAAGCCATATTCACAGTTATGAGGTCACAGAAGAACTGGTCAAACATAGTGACAGCGTCTCCTCACTCATGTTCTCCACACAGGAAATGATTGGGAGATTGGCAGCATGTTTGGTAAAATGGCCGACCTATGGCCAGTAGTGATCACCCTCCTATACGTGCTAATGAGGACTGATATGATGTGATCAGCTGATTTCTCGACAGAGCCTGGTCATTCATGCCCGGTGACTGAAGCAAGTCATGGTCATTTTCTTTGGCTCATCTTGGCTGTCAACAGAGGAGCATTATATGATTGAAATGTAAACAAAATGGTCGCCCTGAAATTTGTAGAAGGCCCCAAACAAAATGGAACAAAAACAATATTAACAGTAATAAAATCAGCAGCGGATCTCCACAGTGATTATTTTTTCTTCTTTTTCTTCTCGGCCTTTGGAGGCCGGTTCTTCTTGTTGAGGATGGACATCAGAGACTTGGGCATGTAATATGGCTTCTCCGGGGAGCCATCGTTTCGTTCTAAGTCTTCCACTGGAAATACAGAGGACATGAAGTGAGCAGATAGATGGTGCACAGACTGGTAAACCAACTGAGCAAGAGGATTTCCCTCAGCTCCTGGGTTGGGTTGATGAGGAGGATTGGGCCAGTCATACTTGTAAGTAGTGGCAAAAAGGCTAGCCGAGGGTTTGGTGGACCCTTGAGGGCGGCCGTAGTGAGCCCTCTGTCTACTCCTCTTAGATGAACCCACTGATCCACCTCCTCTGACTTTCATGTCTACATACTACCAACCACAGGGCCACGCTCGGAGCCAGAGTGAGTAATCCCTTGAGAACTGAGTTAAATTTGGCCTTGTAGACCAGAATATATATATATTTTTTAAATAATTTTGCACTTTGCATTCCAGAGGTCATGCTACATTTTTCACATCAGCACCTTGATCTGAATTCTTTTATATTTGCATGAGAAGAAAAATTTAGTATGGTCACTCAGTTATTCTATAAAATCTATCTAGATAGCACCACCTCCTGTTTAGTCTTTTCTTAATTTCTCTGTCCACCTTGCTGAGGTGGTCGCACATGCTCAGTTCCATCCTTCAACTGCCACAGCCGTATGTATTGTTAGAAGCTGTGAGTGTTACAGGAAGAGAGCTACAGCAGGATGGATGCCACCTGAGAAAAGACATGCCCCTGAGTTGTGATAGGGAGAGAGTTGCAGCATAAAGGTCACAGCCCTTGAGAAAGGAGACTTCCCTGAGCTGCCAGCCTGAAGAAGATCTAGTAGAACAATAGGAGCTATGAATGGGGAGATCTCTGGATCCATGTGAGGTACAGGGCTGGTTCTTCTATATGATGTCTCATTTTCAATTTTTAAATTAATCATAGTAAAACCCTGTTAAATTGCAAAAATAAGGACAACCCCACCCTGAGAATATCCAAATTGTCACCCCTTTTGTGGTCTTGTTAGTAGGATTGTCCTACCAAAATCTTGACTGTTGGAGGGATACAGTGAATGTGCAATCAGCATGATGAGTATGGTCATCATCATGCGGTCATTTCAGGACGACCCTTCTCGTTCTGCGTCCTTAACGCGTCACGACTGATGACATCACAGTTGGCTCCTCCAGGGATAGGACATAACACACGTGATGGTAATGTATACTCACAGAAGCATAGGAAGAGAGTGTCCACACACATATTGTACACGCTAAAGAAGCCTTGAGCGATCATGTATGACCCCACCACCACCGTCTGCAAGAAAGAACATATACAAACGTGTGAGAACCCGGATCGCTGAGATGTGTCCTTCAAAAGGTCAAGCCTATAGGCCTCAATATTTATCATGATGATACAAAGTACAATTTTTCATAATGCTAGGAGGATGATCAGTTCAGGATCCTGACTCTTGGAGAGTAGCTACAAAGGGTGTGTCTCTCTTTGGACGACCTGTCCTGCCCTCTATTACCCAGACTACCCATTGATTTCAGTGGACACCATGTAATATTTAACTTCTCCTGTGGTGGCTGCAAGGAACTTTTATTGGCAGGTGTCAAACTAGATCACAGCTGATCACTGGTGGGTCCCAGATGGGGTGCACCGTGTGACCATCTTATTGCCAAGGTACTTCTTTCACACCATGGACAGCCCCTTGCGTGTTGATGTTTTTTTTTATCTTTTACACTGGA
The DNA here is from genome assembly GCA_900303285.1 of Rhinella marina. NCBI lineage: Eukaryota > Metazoa > Chordata > Amphibia > Anura > Bufonidae > Rhinella > Rhinella marina. The sequence continues at coordinate 106,616 of ONZH01018076.1, forward strand.
CCTCCCACATCTTACGACTACTGTATGGTGACTACATTCCCGCTCCTACTGATCCTAGGACCACTAGAATGCATAGTCCCGAAATTTCTAAAACAATCTCTATTACCAAGCTATGACCAAATCTACGAGGTGCACTCACCAAAATGGGTATCCAATAGTAATTCAAAGTGGGTGACTTGAAGGCATCATTTGGAATAGGCAGACGCCCGGAGAAGAAGAAAAACGCGAGGACTCCTGAGGAATACAGGACATGGGGCATAAGTGTCCGAAGACGGCAGTGAGATATACAAGACGGAGAAGATGGCACGATAAAAAAAAAAGACTATATGAAGGTAAGGGTGATGTCCAAGGTGATGGGATTTGGAGGCGATGATGGTGATTTAGAATAAAGATGGTCATGTAATGCAATGATGAGGGTTGTAGTAACATAAGGTCACATGTTTGTAGAATTGGCACCATAGAAAGAACAGAAAGGAAGGAAAATTCCTGGGAAACAGAAGGGATTTTCTTGTTGCGCTGCTTTGGCCTCCTCACCTACTCCACCAACTACAATCAGCTTCCCAAAGAATATCAGCAAATCTGTGACCTTGTCCAGAACAACCACCCTGCAGAAAGAAGCACGGATATTAGAACACGTGTAAACTAACATGTTAGACATGCAAAGAGATAGCGGAAACATGTGTAGATGACAAAAGAGGCTAGAACACAACACATAGGACATGCTTAATACTCCAGGTCTACACACCAATCATCACACCATGTCACTCAGTACTCAAAACATGCTAAATTACACATTACCCACGTCAAAGTCAAATTCCATGTTCAACTTGGACTCAACACGATGAGCCCAGCTCAAGAGCTCAATATGCCAGGTCCAGCTCAAATCGCGTACAAAGTCAAGCTCTAGAGTTCTACATGCCAGGTTTAGCTTAACATGCCAAATCCAGATCAACTAACCAGATGCAGCTCATTGTGGAAAATCCAGCTCAAGAGGTCAATGTGGAAAGTCCAGCTCAAGAGGTCAATGTGGAAAGTCCAGCTCAAGAGGTCAATGTGGAAAGTCCAGCTCAAGAGGTCAATGTGGAAAGTTTGGTTCAAAAGCTTAACTTGTGAGGTCCAGCTCAATGTGTAACGTCTGAAGACACCAAGTCAATCATTACTCGAACACGCAAAGTCTCACATTACACTCAAGAGTCCAAGTCCAACTCAACAAGGCAAAGTTATGTTACTCAGAACATGCCAAATCCCAGATTACTCTAAACATGGCAAGTCCAGGTAAACATATCAAGTCCAATTTAATATGTTAAGTCAATGAGAACCCGCCAACTCAAAGTCAACGCGGCAAGTCCAGCTCAACAAGGCAAGTCCAAGGCACCAAACCACACATTACTCACAACATGAAAATGCCAGATCAACATGTTCGGTTGAGTTGACGAGCTCAAGTCACACATTACTCAGAACACCCAAAGTCCTACATTACACCCAACACTGCAAATACCAAACAACACGCAAAGTCTTATGTTGTTTAGAACACGCCAAATCACAGACTAAGCATGCCAAGTCAACACGTCAAGTACAACTCAGTATGTTAAGTCACTCTGAACATGCCAACTCCAAGTCACACATTGCTTCCAACCTGCCATGTTCAGCTCCACATGCTAACTCACCACCACTCACGAGTCACATTGGCCTAAGACAAGACACTGTTATCCGCAGAGACATGACCCTGTGTAACAAGCAGGAGATACATATATGTACAGGAGGATAACGTGGGGAGTAGGGGGTGTGTGTGGTCACCTCACTATGTTTCTCATCAGCAGCTTGAAGGCATTTTTAGCAGAAACACAGAAATTCTTTCCATAAACTGCAATCTGCACAGAAAGGAAGAGAGCGGGTGAGAATATTAGGACATAATGATACGAATATTCAGTTCCTAATAGTCGGAGGTTGTGAGGTCATGAGCAGGAGACCAGACCCTTCTGTATATCCTACAGGTATCTAATATATCCAACTTTCTGAAAAATGTGGACTTAAAAAAAAAGAGTAAACAAAAATAATAAAAAAATGTTAAACTGCATAAGTATTCAACTTTTTTAGATTACCATGATATACGCGTTTCGATTCAGGAACTTGATGAACTTCTCCAGACACCAGAAGCAGCATTTGAGGCAGCAGAGGAGAAACCGCGTGCATGGGTTTTGCGCCCCTAGTGGAGAGAGTGGTTATAACACAGAGGTGGATTATTCATATATTGGGCCGTCGTCCTGCGACATTTACCAGATGTGTCTTAGAAGAAGTGCTACCTTTCAGCTTGTGGTCCAGATACTCCAGGACGATTCTGATCAGCTGAACAATGGTGAGTATGAGAGCCCCAAACGCCAGCGACCCTGTGTGATACCTGGAGGTGACAGGAACAAACTGTATATCAGGACCGTGGAGCTTTTCATGTGCATTTCATTCATGTATAGATTTAAAGAGCAATTGCCTGCAGGATCAACCCCATGTACCCAGGCATACTGTCTGGTAGGCTTGACCTTGCTGATTAAAATGATACCTGTCTTGTGAAAATCGGTTGAGGGCCTTCCTGAGAAATAAGACTTTTATTTTTTATGCAAATGAGGATCTCAGTGCACCAATGGGCGGGGGCTGACACCTCAACTCTCCAGCGCTGGCCACACCCCTTCATGCCCTGAAGCCGTCATCTGCACAAAGAATGAAAGTCTTTTTTCTCAGGAATGCCACAACCGATTTTCACAAGACAGGTATCATTTTAATCAGCAGGATCGACCGCACGAGACAGTATGTCTGGTTTAATAGGGTTGATCCTGTCGAAAGTGCGCTTTAAGACTGGATCACAATGTTGTGTGATATTTAAAGGGAAAGCCCACCTCCATAGACACTTTTTACTTGCTTCATTGCATTTAAAAAAATCAACTCTGTAAACCGTCTTGATTAAAATAATCTTATTGTTTTGTGTATACAGCTCCTATGCAGACCTACATGTATCCATGGTTAAAAAAACACCCAAAAAACTGTTAATGAAGGTGGACCTTTGCTCTAAGGAGATGATGGCACTGGTCACCACATTCTTCTTAGCCTCCATCTACATGGAATACTGTTTTCAGAAGAACCCCACGTTCCAGACTCCTGGTACTGCTGCAGGTGGTGGTGGGGCTCAGTGTACATGTATGTGGCTCACCTCAACGTTCTCATGAAAGCAGCAGACACAGGGAAGTACGGGATGTCTTTCGGTTTGTGGAAAGCCCAATAATAAGAAGCGAAGGTCCCAGCTAAGACGCACTGGCCCAGGGCGATGACAAAGTTCATGCACCACAGAAAGCCGATGACATTGTAGATCTGCAGGTTGAAGAGGTTTTGCTGGAAGAGTCCTTCGGTGTTATACTTGTAGAAGATACAGCGCGCCTCGCTGCAGCCGGTACTGCTGGCGTTAAAGTTCTGCCAGAGAGAAACCAAAGACGTTACACTATAAATCTATCACCGAACACAAAGCCTAAGCCATATAATGAAAAGTTCTGCAACTTTCTGATGTGCTTTGGGTATCAATTCCTCATCTGTGTCAAGATCTCTGCTTGCCCTCAGTGAATGTGCAGCTGTGCGAGAAGGACACTCTGCAGGTTGAGCATGGACTGCCTGAAATAGCCAAAGCTGGCTGTCTCCAGGACCCCCATAGAGATGAATGGAGTGGTGGTGCATATGCCCAACCTGCCTCTCTGTTAATTTCAGGGGGCTCCAAAAGGTTCTGAATTCTCATGAATGATGAGGTACCCAGCAGTTGGCCCCCCAGTGATCTAATAGATATTGCCTATCCTGTGGCTAGGGGATAATTTGTTACAACTGGAATATCCCTTTAAGTATAGCAAAAAGTAGGCCACATGCTTAGATTAAAGAAGAACTCCCACAAAAATGTTTATTCTCTGACCTGTTAGAAAGGTGCATGATATAATCTGTAGTGAATGTGATCTTCTTATCAGAGAATGTATTTGTGAGTTATCCCCTCTCTTCTAATTGTCATATGACCAACTCCCTGACCTCCAACTGACCCAGGACAGGAAGCCAGTTACTTCTATTCATTCCTATGAGACTTCCATAGGAATGCATAGAGAATTAGACTTCCTGTCCACACATAAGATGCTGTGTCAGTTGGTGAGTCTGATTGCTGGTCACATGACACAGATGAGAAGCATCAGGGAGATATAACTCACAAATACAGACACAGGTAAGAAAATGACATTCACTACAGATTACATCATGTACATGTGATTTGGTGGATCTGCCAGAGAGAACTGCATGTGAACACTTTTGAGATCTGCAATAGCCGCTATAGTGGTTACCACTCAGCTTTCTCACATGTTAAACAACTTGAAGGGGTTGTCCGTGGACATTAAAAAGTTGTTTGGACATTTTCCAAATGGAACTTACTAGTATACTTTATTCTCTAGTCCAAACCAGAAACCTCTTTCAGACATTGATAGAACCTCACATTTACCAGTACTCACCGTTGGGTCGCAGGTTGTATTTCCAGTTACATTTGAGCACCCCGGTGCGCTAGTGTTCGGGGTAGACACAACATACACTGGAGCTCCGGAAGTTGCCAGGTACCTGAGGGATGTTAAGGATCCTTCAAAGCATTTTCATATTATTAGAGGGCTCTTCCAACAAGAAAGCTCCGGTTCCCAACCTCAGCTTTTCACATGTGGTGGGGGGGGGAGTTCCTCATTCCTAGCCCCCAGATGCCTGTACCTTCCTCAGTGGGTTACTCATGTGGCATACTGTGGTGGGTCTCCCTTGACTTGTATACTTTGCACGGCAACTCTCTAAGGATAAAATGACCCCACAAAGAACTGTGACAAGTGACTAATGGTTCCTACAATGGAGAAGACCCGGCACACTTCTCATAACAAATGGCTTCTTCTGGAGATCTTCTGTGGTAATGAAGCACAAGGCAGGCCAACAAACCTCAAAAGTTACTTTGGGTGGAACAAAACCATTCGGACGCCTTGGTTAACGTCAATGCATCTACACCATCTCAGAAGATCCTGATTTGTTGGCTCCATGACTTCTGTCCTCTTTTAGACCTTTTCTGCGCAGGGAATCACCTTTGTAGAACATGACTATGAAGTCTCATTTATCCAATCTGTATGGGCATCTGAAGGAGTCACTAGATGAGAATTACTAGATGAGATCCAGTTGGCAGCCGGATTTCAATGACAGATTCCTAAATCCATGACTATTTGGTTAAAGGGGTATTCCCATCTCACAAATGTAGTTTGTATAGTTAGATATAGTCATACCAATATTATTACTAATAGAATGTATTTATATAAAATGTACCGTTTAGAAGATTTTCCTATTTGTATATCCATTGTCCCACACACATCAGTCAGGCCGTTGCCCCTGGTTACGTCCACCGAGGCCATGTAGTAGTGGAGGCCGGCTTGTTCCTGTTCAGACCCGCTCTGAGGTAACTGCTGTATTGTGAACGCACATTACATGAACATGAGGAGACACATCTTAGCGTACTTTCACATCTGCGTTTTGGACGCTACCAGTCCAAAACACAATGGTCAGGATCCGTCCAAAACGCAGACTTTATAAACGGATCCTGCTCCATAGAGATGAATTGATCTTGGAACAGGATCCGTTTCTCTGCGTTTTGGAAGCGCAGACAAAAATGCTACAACCCTAAGATGTGTCTCCTCATGTTCATGTAATGTACGTTCACAATACAGCAGTTACCTCAGAGCGGGTGTGAACCAGAGCAAGCCGGCCACCACTACTACATGGCCACGGTTGTCGTAACCAGGGGCAACGGCCTGACTGATGTGTGCGGGACAATGGATATACAAATAGGAAAATCTTCTAAACTGTACATTTTATATAAATACATTCTATTAGTAATAATATTGGAATGGCTATATCTGACTATACAAACTACATTGATGAGATGGGAATACCCCTTTAATCTTTGCTTTTGGCACTCAGTATCAGGATGGTATAGCCAATGGCTGTAGTAAAAGGATACAAAGCTGTAATGCCCCAGTACGCCACGCAGACAACCAGAAGAACAAAGGTGACGATGGGATATAACAGGGAAGACATGATGTAGCCGATCGCCCTGTGGAGGGAGAGAGACCACGGTTACTGGCATGGGTATTACACCCGGACGACCACCTGTTCCGTACCTGACCCTCCCCCGCTCACCTGCTGGCTTCTTTAATCAGCGCAATCGCAATGAGGATCCTTTTGCGCAGGAACAGCAGAAGTAATAGCAGAATAACTTCAACCACCGAGAGGATGATCACTAGAGGGAGGAGAATAGACTGTATGAATACATGATAATATGATGATGTTCACATTGTGGGGGTCTGGGCACTGGGTCCCCCTGGTCTGATGTCCCCACTCTCTATAGTCAGGCTGGGGGGAGATCCGCACCTCATACAAGTCTGTGGGGAATAGGAGATACTTGGATGCTTTCATGTCTCCCATAGACTGCAGTAGACCATGACCTCCGCTCCAAGTAGCTCCTTTCTCCCTCACAGGATCCAATTATAGAGAGGGAGGGGCACACGACCGCTAGCCATGTGATCAGTGTGGGGCCAGCGTGATGTACCCCAAACCCGAGATCACTACCTGTATATAGCAAGTCATGGTATATCCCTGTATACCCTGCCTTAGTCACACGCATCGTACAGGTGGAAATCTAGACTGCACTGACATAAGACAAGCATTCTACGTTGATAGCCGATTCTAGCTGCTGCAGTACCACAGATGACCACTAGATGGTATAAGTATTCTTAAAGAAACAGTAACCCTAAAGTTCTGTTGTTAACAGCCATTTTAGACTAAAGAGAGGTTAATTCTGGGAGAGGACCAGGAGAAAGTACAGAGAAAAGTCTGCTCCCTACTGTCCTTAGGTTATCGTTCACATCTCCAGATTTAACAACCTGCATTAACATTCTACATACTTGAGTGTGAGCGACATTAGTAACTTGTCTTCTAAGCAGAAGCCCAGTAATGTCAACGACATAGTGAAGGGTCCCTGCGTTGGAACTTCTTCTATAAGTCAAGGATGAGAGCTACTAGTAAGTGGTGGCTCTCACTTGGTTGAACTTTGGTGGGTCATGTACAGTAGTACACTGATGGTCATTCATCTTACTGGCTGCCATGTAATAATACATTTACGCGGTTGTAAGGGGAAGTTCAGACTGTGTCTTATAACAGAAAACAGCCACAGGTTCTTCCGTATTAAAGGGGTTTTCGATTACGAGACAACTTTTTAAAGGGGTTCTCCAGGAATTGAGAAAATGAAAATACGTAAATATTACTTTATTATAAATAAATTCCCAAATACCTTTTATTAGTTATAACGGCTCGTTTTGTCTGGGGAGCAATCGTCAGGGGAAACAAAATGGCCGCCATCCTATTAGTGCACACAGAACCTGTCCTAATGACACAGGAGGACAAGTTACTTCACAACACTGAGGTAAAGAGCTGCCTCATCCTCCTCTCTGCTCATCAGGGATTATGATCCTGAATACAGCTGATAAGATCTTCAGCTTAATCTCTGTAGGAATGGGGTCCATGAGGAGACATGAAGTACAGAGAGGAGGGGGGGGATGTGGCTGTATCCTGCTGTGTGATTAGGACAGGTTTTGCGAGTAGTGATAGGACGGCGGCCATTTTATTTCTCCTAATCATTGCTCCCCAGATAAAACGAGGCATTAGAACTAATGAAAGGTATTTGGGATCATATTTATCATAAAGTAATATTTAGGTCTTTTCATTTTCCTAATTTCTGGAGAACCCCTTTAAAGGAATTCCAGTCCTTTGAGTCACTCTTGCTAGGTCTTCACAGATGTCTGTGGGTTGTTCTATAGAAGAACGTAGAGTATGACTTACAGATAGCCAGCCATGTCTCTTTCACGTTGAAGTAAATGCTCAGGTTGGTGGTGAAGCCCACGTTGGTTATAGTGGCCCCCTTTTCATTGAAGTTGATGTACTCCCTGGCACAGTGATAGATGCCTGCGAAAGACAGAAAATTCAGGAAAATGTAAGAGATTGGCACTGCTTCTAGAAAAAATGGAGACCTTCTTCTTTCTGATCCTGGACATCCCCTTTAAAGGGCATCTGTCAGCAGTTTTGTGCCTATGACACTGGCTGACCTGTTACGTGTGCACTTGGCAGCTGAAGGCATCCGTGTTGGTCCCATGTACATATGTGTCTGCATTACTGATGTTTGAATATATGCAAATGAGCCTTTAAGAGTAACGGTATGTACAGAATGACTCCATCAGCAGAATAGTGAGTGCAGCTCTGGAGTATAATACAGGATGTAACTCAGGATCAGTACAGGATAAGTAATGTATGTACACAGTGACTGCACCAGCAGAATAGTGAGTGCAGCTCTGGAGTATAATACAGGATGTAACTCAGGATCAGTACAGGATAAGTAATGTATGTACAGAATGACTCCATCAGCAGAATAGTGAGTGCAGCTCTGGAGTATAATACAGGATGTAACTCAGGATCAGTACAGGATAAGTAATGTATGTACACAGTGACTGCACCAGCAGAATAGTGAGTGCAGCTCTGGAGTATAATACAGGATGTAACTCAGGATGAGTACAGGATAAGTAATGTACTGTATATACACAGTGACTGCACCAGCAGAATAGTGAGTACAGCTCTGGAGTATAATACAGGATAAGTAATGTAATGTACAGTATTGATAAAGTGACTCAGATTTTATGTAGATTAATTCTATTTCTTGTAGAAAATGTCCCTAATTTCCTATTGAGGGTCCACAAGAATCAATTGATGCTTCAAGTGTTATTGCATAGACTTACCATATCCAATAACTCCTATTACTCCAACGATGAGCAGCCACACCAGGATGCCGGCAGTGAACCTCAACAAGATGAGGAAGAGGAGGCTCACCACCATAGCTATGACCAAACCTCTGGAACACAAGGAGATGGAAAATTACAGAATGTCAGCTCTTCTACCTGGATTACTAATACAAAGACTTTGTGACCACATCTCTATATTATAATAGGTCAAATTGTCTTCTGTCACATCCCTTGTAGCTGCTGCCCATCACCTCAATGTCTTCAGGTTCCATCATCCCATATAAACCCTTCTACCTCCGTTATCTACCAAATGCCTTGGTCACATCTTATAAACCAAACTCCACCATCACCACCTCAGCTCCCCATTCACTCCGTGTAATAGCATTTTACTGGAATGTTCCTGTTCTGATGCTACAAGTTACGTCATCACTCACATAATGATCCAGGACCACGACCTGGCGAAATCCTGAAATATTTTCTTTCCCAGGTTCTGGAAGTTGAATGAATCCAATATTTGACTAAAGAAAAAAAAAAAGTAAAGAAAAAGAAAACGTCAAGGAACGTCAACTGAACGACATTGGTGAGAAGCAAAGGGACAGGGACTGAGTTCAGGATTACAGTATAACATTTGCAACAGGCCGTAAAGCAGCTTGTAATGGGAAGATGACACTTACTTGGTTGCGTTGACAACACTGTTTTGTGATTGGTTTGCGGTCAGGGTCTGTCCATTCGAAATAATGGTAAAATCAGATGGAAAGCTGCCATTCAGACTCGGAAGGCACCTGTTAATGACTGAGACAGAAAGACCAACTGAGTGTATACCCTCTGACAGGACAGTCTGTACCAAGACTTCTATGAATGGTTAATACTCATGAGAATGCATTCCTAGGTTAATGGGCTGAGACTGATGACATCATCATACCACATGTGAAGTCATCGGAGGTGCAGACGATAAACCAGCTTTGTCTGAAGTGACTGAGTAGATCTCTGCAAAGGGTTAATTTAATGCTAAAGATCTTATGCTAAAGAGTGAAATGTGATTTGTTGCTAAAGTATTCTTTTCTGGGTACTATGTATATCTGTAATGGTTATGTATGGGCAAAAAATAGTTAACACTAGCAGTCCTAGTTAGGAAGCCGGGAAGCAGGCTGGACCTGTCCCCTCCACCAGGTGGTAGTAGTAGAGGGGAAGTCTAGTCATCAGAGCTTGAGGCAAGATATGCATGTACTGTATGAGCTCCTGAAAAGTAGGCCTGGAGAGAAGCCTGGTCCAACAAATCTTCACCCTTGAGACTGAAAACTGCCAGAGAACAATCCAACTGAAAGACTATCCTGAGGGAAAGAGAAGACTAACTGAAAGACTACCGTGAGGGAAAGAGAAGACTAACTGAATGACTACCCTGAGGGAAAGAGAAGACTAACTGAAAGACTACCCTGAGGAAAAGAGAAGACTAACTGAAAGACTACCCTGAGGGAAAGAGAACACTAACTGAAAGACTACCCTGAAGGAAAGAGAAGACTAACTGAAAGACTACCCTGAGGGAAAGAGAACACTAACTGAAAGACTACCCTGAAGGAAAGAGAAGACTAACTGAAAGACTACCCTGAAGGAAAGAGAAGTTTAACTGAAAGACTACCCTGAGGGAAAGAGGACACTAACTGAGAGACTACCCTGAGGAAAAGAGAACACTAACTGAAAGACTACCCTGAAGGAAAGAGAAGACTAACTGAGAGACTACCCTGAGGAAAAGAGAACACTAACTGAAAGACTACCCTGAAGGAAAGAGAAGACTAACTGAAAGACTACCCTGAAGGAAAGAGAAGTTTAACTGAAAGACTACCCTGAGGGAAAGAGGACACTAACTGAGAGACTACCCTGAGGAAAAGAGAAGACTAACTGAAAGACTACCCTGATGGAAAGAGAAGACTAACTGAAAGACTACCCTGATGGAAAGAGAAGACTAACTGAAAGACTACCCTGATGGAAAGAGAAGACTATTTGACAGACTACCCTGAGGCAAAGACTACCCTGAGGGAAAGAGGACACTAACTGAGAGACTACCCTGAGGGAAAGAGAAGACTAACTGAAAGACTACCCTGATGGAAAGAGAAGACTAACTGAAAGACTACCCTGATGGAAAGAGAAGACTAACTGAAAGACTACCCTGATGGAAAGAGAAGACTAATTGAAAGACTACCCTGATGGAAAGAGAAGACTAACTGAAAGACTACTCTGAAGAAAAGAGAAGACTATTTGACAGACTACCCTGAGGCAAAGATGGCATAAATCAAGCATAGGAGTCAGCAAGGTAACTGGCTACAACAGTAATTCATGTAGTGGCCAGACATGTAGTGGCCAGACGTGCCTCCACAACCCTGTGTCCTGCAGTGGACTTTAGTAAGACAGAGAGGAAACTGTGTCTTTAGGCAGGAGCCCAGGAACCACAGTGTGCCCTGAGGAAAGATAAGGTGCTCCCTCTTTTCACTGCAAAACCTAGGGAGCAACAGTGTGAGGGCAGCCGCCATGGTTGAATGTGTCATCCAGAGCCACTACCACTCCCATCCTTCACTCCGGCTCCTCAGGGGCTGGTTGCAAGTGCTTATTATACCTCTTCTCAGAACTTGATGTTGTCACTCATAACTGGCTGTCCTTATAACAAGATCCCTGCACTCTCGGATCAGGCTGGCATTGTGGACCAGTGCTCGAGTCTGAGGAGGGGAGCAAATCACTAGACACCAGGTATTTGACTCAGGAATGGGCCTATTAACCCTTTCACTTCCATGCAGTGTTGTTCTTGCTATCCTCTTCTCTACCAATAACCAATCATTTTGCATCGATTTTACGGCTTAGAGGGAAGAGGGTACAATTTTCCTTTTGTGCTAAGGTCCCCAGAACGCCTCATCTCCGGCCATGAAAAAAGTATTTAGCTGATATCAGCCAAACCAGAGACTCGCCTGCCCGCCATCAGTCAGCTAGTACTCTGCTCTGTGCTGATGAGCGACATGGACCCCCGAGCAGTGTGGTCCGCAAGTAACTCTCTGGTTTGGCTGATATAAGCTACTGGAATACTACTTTGTGGGGAAATAGAAGTGACATCTGCTCTAAATTGTCCCAAATTGGCAACTGGATAATTATCCCCCCTCCCTCCCCAAGCAGGATAGGTAATATTACTCACATGGAGTGGAGGGGACCAAAAACAAAGGACACAGCTCCTTCGATATGATTTCGGATATGGGCTGAGTAAAAATGAGAGAAAAGCAGTAATTACTTTAAAAACAGTGAGCCACTTTGTAAATACAAATGCAATAGTTTTCTTGTACAGTCTCCATTATGCTCAAGAGCTGCGTTCATAATTCTGTTGTTTGTCAGCAAGCTTGTGGACGGACACAACCCTAAGCCATTTCCATTTTTAATCCGGGTCAGCAAGAATTTGCAGGGACGGCCCCCGAAAATTTGAAATGGACTCTGGTGGCAAATAGAAAATCACCAGAAAAAGGTCTGAACTGACACTGAACTGGCAGGGAATGCAGGAGGATTTCTGCAGAATGCTTTGGAGTGTCATGCGGGCCATAAATCAGAACCAGAAAAAAGGGGAAATCGATGGTGCAAAGAAAATGCACTTTACAGCGGATTGTAGTATGTCTGCTGCACTAAATGCTGCTGATGCCTTCTACAGATCCTTAAATGGGATTAGGCAGGGTCTCGCATAGACTGGCTACAAAGAGCGTCTCTCACTCAGGAGGACCCAACATGTCCACGTACAAATCACAGAGCTGTGTGATAATTCAGCTCCCCTGTGGTGGCGCTGCAGGGAAACTAAAAACTTGCTGCTAGGGCCTCACCATAGAGTACAGGCGAGCACTAAAGGTCCTAGAAGCAGGTCACTCAGGGGTCAGCTTATGGTTGGGGTCCATTCATTCCAATGTACATTGCCTCTTAAAACACACAGTTGTCCATGGACTAGAAGTGCATTCGGTGAACCATACAGAATACTCACCAGGTTTGTAGTGCTTAGATTAAAGCTGGGCTGACAGTACTCCTGAAGAAATGTCTCTTTTGGGGAGCCAAGGAAATTTGTGCCTCTAAAGCTTTCTGGGCATTTAGCCACGCACACCTGAAATATAGACGGATATGAGAGCAACACGTAACAGAGCTAAGTAAGCAACTGCACCAAGAAAACCTCTGGATATGGCAGGAAATGACAGGCAGGGGGCGCTGCAGGTATATAATAAGGAAGGTCAGGAATGTTACCTGGGTGGTGGGACACTGTAATCCATTCATTGCTGCAGCCAAGATGTTTACACCAGTGATGCATTTCAGCAAATCAAAGTACAACACATAAGGCTTATCCCTGCAAGAGAAGAAATGAAGATGAAGAATGCACTGCAGAGAAAAGGAGAACACAGAGTCCTAAAGACAAAGGAGGAGAACACAGAGTCCTAAAGACAAAGGAGAACACAGGGTCCTAAAGACGAAGGAGGAGGTTGGAGAGAGCACAGGGTCCTAAAGACGAAGGAGGAGGAGAGCACAGGGTCCTAAGACGAAGGAGGAGAAAAAGAGCACAGGGTCCTAAAGACAAAGGAGGAGAGCACAGGGTCCTAAAGACAAAGGAGGAGAGCATAGGGTCCTAAAGACAAAGGAGGAGAACACAGGGTCCTAAAGACAAAGGAGGAGAACACAGGGTCCTAAAGTCAAAGGAGGAGAACACAGGGTCCTAAAGACAAAGGAGGAGAACACAGGGTCCTAAAGACAAAGGAGGAGAACACAGGGTCCTAAAGACAAAGGAGGAGAACACAGGGTCCTAAAGACAAAGGAGGAGAGCACAGGGTCCTAAAGACGAAGGAGGAGAAAAAGAGCACAGGGTCCTAAAGACAAAGGAGGACAGCACAGGGTCCTAAAGACAAAGGAGGAGAGCATAGGGTCCTAAAGACGAAGGAGGAGAGCACAGGGTCCTAAAGACGAAGGAGGAGAGCACAGGGTCCTAAAGACAAAGGAGGAGAGTACAGGGTCCTAAAGACGAAGGAGGAGAAAGAGAGCACAGGATCCTAAAGACAAAGGAGGAGAGCACAGGGTCCTAAAGACGAAGGAGGAGAAAGAGAGCACAGGGTCCTAAAGACAAAGGAGGAGAAAAAGAGCACAGGGTCCTAAAGACAAAGGAGGAGAACACAGAGTCCTAAAGACAAAGGAGGAGAACACAGAGTCCTAAAGACAAAGGGGAACACAGGGTCCTAAAGACGAAGGAGGAGGTTGGAGAGAGCACAGGGTCCTAAAGACGAAGGAGGAGGTTGGAGAGAGCACAGGGTCCTAAAGACGAAGGAGGAAAAAGAGAGCACAGGGTCCTAAAGACGAAGGAGGAGAGCACAGGGTCCTAAAGACGAAGGAGGAGAAAGAGAGCACAGGATCCTAAAGACAAAGGAGGAGAGCACACTATCCTAAAGACGAAGGAGGAGAGCACAGGGTCACAGGGGAGGAGGAGGAGAAAGAGAGCACAGGGTCCTAAGGACAAAGGAGGAAGAGTGCACAGGGTCCTAAAAACGAGGGATGAGTAGAGCACAGGGTCCTAAAAACAAAGGAGGAGGAGTGCACAGGGTCCTAAACACGAAGGAGGAGGAGGGCACAGGGTCGCAAAGACGAAGGAGGAGGAGAGCACAGGGTCGCAAAGACGAAGGAGGAGGAGAGCACAGGGTCCAAAAGACGAAGGAGGAAGAGAGCACAGGGTCCTAAAGACAAAGGAGGAGGAGGGCAAAGGGTCCTAAAGATGAAGGGGGAGGAGAGCAAAGGGTCCTAAAGACGAAAGAGGAGGAGAGCAAAGGGTCCTAAAGACGAAGGAGGAGGAGAGAACAAAATCCCAAAGATGAAGGAGGAGGAGAAAACAGGGTCCTAAAGACGGTGGAGGAGAGCACAGAGTCCTAAAGATGAAGGAGGAGAGTACAGGTTTCAAAACCCGAAGGAGGAGGAGGAGGAGATCACAGGGTCATAAAGACAAGGGAAGAGAAGAGCACGGGGTCCTAAAGACGAAGGAGGAGGAGAAACAGGGTCCAAAAGACAAAGGAAGAGAAGAGCTCAGGGTCCTAAAGACGAAGGAGGAGAGCACAAGTACAACGTACTTATCTTCTATAAAGACTCAGAAGTAAAGGAATGCAGTGTCTTGGTCATACAGTGGTAGGGTTGGATCAAGAAGCAGACACAAATCTAAAGGCAAACTGATCAATTTTTTTGTGACAGAGATAGAAGTCCTCTGCTTTCCTTTACACAGACATACAGTAACATGATACAATCCTGTCTGCCAGCAGGGGGAGCTCACAGCAGACATGGTTATACAACTACCCTTAAAATCAATGGGAGCAATATAACTAGATAAGTAGCAAGTTCCTAGGAATAGTGGGTAGAATGGGGGTAATGTCTTTGTTTACTGGAGTCTTAGTTCAAAGGAGAGAATACTCACTTGTTTTCCCCGACCCCGCAGTACATTCCAGTAGAATTTCTGGGATAGATCACCTGCCGAGGATCTCCGTACAACCAGGCTAGAATAAAAGGACATGGCAGACTGTTGAATGAGAGGCAGCAGAAACGCTAACACATTTTTATTACAACAGGTTCAGCTTATGTTTAAATCAGATTGCACCAATTGTCAGACCACTGACATTAGGGTTATGTCGACATTCGTTCAATTTTTGGCTTCTTCAGCTTCCTACAATTTGAAACCACAATGGCTTGGCTGCCTTCTATATCGAAAGTCAAGGGTTGGCAAGAGTTGAAGGCTCACATCCCCAAAATTGGCTCCTTGCAGACCCCATAATGATCACTCCCAACCGTTTACCACTGTGGATCCAATGAATATATTTTCTCATCCAGCCAAGCCTTAGTTTGTGTGGGGAGCAGCACATAAGTGGCCTGCTTTGCCCAGCCCTAATCCTTCCACAGTCTTGACACCCGCTTGCTATATTTATATCATCTGTGGTTCCCCCTGACCAGGACACTTCAGACCGATGTCCTCTTCACAGATTGGTAATCTCTGCCCCACCCAAGGGAGTCACTATAGGAGGAAGTAGCAGACACAACGAACTCCGGTGCACGATAGAAAGTTCTTCACATGGGAAGTCACCGGTCTTAAAATGGCACATAGTAGGTGTGCTTGGACGTGAACTGTGTTATCAAGATTCACTCTGTAAAACACAACCGTTGGAGGCAAGAACTCTGCATGTATGCATCATCTGTGGGTATTCCTAAGAAGGTAGTTACCTAGTGATCGCAAAGACCTTTGGCCTCCTCATAGCTCACCAAGGCATTGAAGCTTGGCTCCATTCACTTGATTGGGACTGAGCTGCACCTAGGACACCTGACCGATGAACAAGATGTCCACTGGCCTATGAAGAGCCCATGGCAGTTCCCTGAAGAACAGCAGCCTCTTCAAACAGTTGATCAATGGGGGTGCCGGGAGTTGGACTCCTACCAATCAGATACTGATGACCTACCCTAAGGATGGGTCATCAGTATGGAACATTTAAAGGGGTATTACGGTTACCATAAATATAACTTATGTTTTAGACTAATTCATCATCATTCATTACCTCATATAATGTCTATTTCACATATTTACCATTCAGTAGTTATAAAGTACTTTTCTTCCCCTGCTACCCACTGTGTTTCCTCATAAGTCACCATGGCACCGACCTGTAGTTCTGAGCCTTTGTCAGGTCAGGCATGCTCAGTGTGTTGCTATCAATTCTCTAGCTAAATGTTAGTGTGCTGCTGATTACTGAGGAGAGGGGGCGTGTCTGCACTGTGATATCAGGAGCCAATCAGTAATCATCAACACTCATGAACAAGCAGAAACTCACAGCAGGAAAGCGAGGCATTGTGGGAATTGTAGTTTTGTGAGGGAAGATCAGGAGCCATGATACTCAGTGTGTTGCAGGCTCACATAGGAGCTAGACAAATGGACTGCGAGGTAAAATGAAGCTCTGGTTATATGTACAGGTATGGGTTCTGGTTATATGTACAGGTATGGGTTCTGGTTATATGTACAGGTATGGGTTCTGGTTATATGTACAGGTATGGGGTCTGGTTATATGTACAGGTATGGGTTCTGGTTATATGTACAGGTATGGGTTCTGGTTATATGTACAGGTATGGGTTCTGGTTATATCTATAGGTATGGGTTCTGGTTATATGTACAGGTATGGGTTCTGGTTATATGTATAGGTATGGGTTCTGGTTATATGTATAGGTATGGGTTCTGGTTATATGTACAGGTATGGGTTCTGGTTATATGTACAGGTATGGGTTCTGGTTATATGTACAGGTATGGGTTCTGGTTATATCTATAGGTATGGGATCTGGTTATATGTACAGGTATGGGGTCTGGTTATATGTACAGGTATGGGTTCTGGTTATATGTACAGGTATGGGTTCTGGTTATATGTATAGGTATGGGTTCTGGTTATATGTACAGGTATGGGTTCTGGTTATATGTACAGGTATGGGTTCTGGTTATATGTACAGGTATGGGTTCTGGTTATATCTATAGGTATGGGTTCTGGTTATATGTACAGGTATGGGTTCTGGTTATATGTACAGGTATGGGTTCTGGTTATATGTACAGGTATGGGTTCTGGTTATATGTGCAGGTATGGGTTCTGGTTATATGTGCAGGTATGGGTTCTGGTATATGTATAGGTATGGTTCTGGTTATATGTACAGGTATGGGTTCTGGTTATATGTACAGGTATGGGTTCTGGTTATATGTACAGGTATGGGTTCTGGTTATATGTACAGGTATGGGTTCTGGTTATATGTACAGGTATGGGTTCTGGTTATATGTATAGGTATGGGTTCTGGTTATATGTATAGGTATGGGTTCTGGTTATATGTATAGGTATGGGTTCTGGTTGGGTCACAGCTTGCAGCCTTAATGCAGTTTATCAAAAATTAAGTTACTTTACCGGAATACCCCTTTAAGTGAAGCAAATGCAACAAAGGGCACTGATATTCTGAAGAATTGCTACAGACTTCAGTTCATGGACTTTCCTTTGCTTTCTTCCTTTCTAGTCACCACTATCACCTTCACTTCTGTAATTTCCAAGGTTCTGCAGTAAACGATGTACATATTCTTTTGAAATGTTTTGGTTTAACTGGTTTTACCAGTGACGAGACTTGTAGACTGCGCCACCTTCTACTCGTGAGCATTTCACCTTAAGGTTGCTACATTCCTCAGACTAGTTGCATGAGAGGTCTTTTAAAACGTCATCACAAGTGTCCTAGGGGGGAATGTTCTAAGTAGTTAATGCACACTGGAAGAACAAGTCGTGCACAGGACATGTCTGAGTATATGCAATAGATTTCCAGTGGCCACTTTCTAAGCAACTTGTCTTCTACGGTTGGATTTTGAAGGTTGTTCTTGATAACAATTCCGTATGTCTCCACAATACATTGCTGACAATTGCCAAATCGTTCTTGTCCTTGATCTGTGGCCTAAGGCTTCACGTCTATCGATGGGGTGCACATCAGTCATTGGACTGAGCTCAATGACAAGGGAGTCTATAGTGTATAGGTAGATTGAGGAGGTTCTCCACTTTGGATAGTCTCTGCTTGTTAGAAGAGTCCCTTGACAATAAGCAGATCAAAGTGTTCTCCAGTTTGTACCCCTAGCAATCAGTATCTGTGAGAAAACCTGGCAGTAAGTGTTCTGTTTCCCAGTAGCACCACCACAGAGAAAATTAATTATTACATTGTGTCCATTCAAATAAGTGCCTGTGTAAGACAGGACAGGTCCTCCAGAGTGGAAGACACTCTTTGCAACCATGTTACACATGATACAACACCAAGCTCGTACATGTTATGCTAACAAGACCATCCACGTTACACCACTAAGAACGTTCATATTTCAACACCAAGAACGTTCATATTTCAACACCAAGAACGTTCATATTTCAACACCAAGAACGTTCATATTTCAACACCAAGAACGTTCATATTTCAACACCAAGAACGTTCATATTTCAACACCAAGAACGTTCATATTTCAACACCAAGAACGTTCATATTTCAACACCAAGAACGTTCATATTTCAACACAAAGACCATCCGCGTTACACCACCAAAACCGTCTGCGTTACACCACCAAGAATGTTCATATTTCAACACCAAGACCGGCCATGTTCCACCACCGACACCGGCCATGTTCCACCACCGACACCGGCCATGTTCCACCACCGACACCGGCCATGTTCCACCACCGACACCGGCCATGTTCCACCACCGACCCACCCACCGAGACCGCATGGTAACCACCGAGAGCGGCCATGTTACACCACCAAGACCAATCCATGTTACACCATCAAGACCGTCCATGTTACACCACCAAGACCGTCCATGTTACACCACCAAGAATGTTCATAATTTCAACACCAAGAACTTACAGAATATACAGCATTACGCACTTCGTCACCTCCCCGCTCTTTCATAAAAAACTTTATTGAAAAATTCCTGAAAACCAGGTCATAGTTGCTTTCAGGGAAAAGTCAGATTTGTCTCTACACCGGCCATGACACCGACACCGCTCATGTTCCACCACCGACACCGCTCATGTTCCACCACCGACACGCTCATGTTCCACCACCGACACCGTCCCGCTCAGTTCCCCACCGACACCGCTCATGTTCCACCACCGACACCGCTCATGTTCCCACCACCGCACCACCCGCTCATGTTCACCACCGACACCGGCCATGTTCACCACCGACCAGTCACCGACGGCCATGTTCCACCACCACCGGCCATTCCACCGACACCGGCCATGTTCCACCACCGACACCGGCCATGTTCCACCACCGACACCGGCCATGTTCCAACACCGACACCGGCCATGTTCCAACACCGACACCGGCCATGTTCCACCACCGACAACGGCCATGTTCCAACACCGAGACTGGCCATGTTCCACCACCGAGACCGGCCATGGTAAACCACCGAGACCGGCCATGTTACACCACCAAGAATGTTCATATTTCAACAGCAAGAACTTTCATATGTCAACTCAAAGACTATCCCTATTTTAACACCAAGACCGGCGGTGTGTTACACCACCGAGGCCGGCCGTGTTACACCACCGAGACCGTTCATATTTCAACACCAACAACTTTCATATTTCACCCCAAAGACTATTCCTACTTCAACACCAAGGCAGTCTATATTTTAACACCAAGACCATCCATGTTACACCACCAAGACCATCTATACTTCAACACTGAGACCATCCACGTTACACCACTGAGATTGCCCACATAATAAAACCAACACAGTCTATATCGTAACAATAAGACTGTCGAAATTATAACTGCAAAACCGACTGGCAGAGAATGAGTTCATTCTAATCAGGTGGTGCAGTTACTGATAAGGAACAAGGAAACGATCCTCATATTACTGCAGGTGATTGTTTCATGTTTCTTCTACATCTACAGTATATAACCTCATCTAGAAGAAGGTAACTCTTCCAAAGAAGCCATATTCCTTAAAGGAACTACACAAAGTAATATATTAAGTCCAGAGAGAGATAATGAATATATATATATTTTAGTAGAGGTGCCAGAGCTTGATGTTACAGGGTCCAAATCCCGCAGCTACTTTGCTCCCGTGTCCGCATGATAACTTTAAGGTCAAATTGGAGATACTCCTCAAGCTAGAGAAATGTCAGCTGAACCTGATGATTTCTACTGGACCATGCTGGTGTCTTCTTAGGTTGGAGGCCCTGCTCAGGCGCCATCTTATTTATGTTCTTCCCATCCATTTTAAAGACAATCAATGAGGCACAGAGAGCCTCGTGCCTCACTAATGCATTACATTTTTCATGTTGGGAGCTGTCTACCATTGGTGTCCGTGCAGGTGCCTGTACTGTGAGGATACAGCCATGCATAGGAGTAGGTGTGAGGCAATTAGTCATATCACTCAGCAGCTGCAGATAAACTTATCTCTTTCTGATAACCAACAGGCTTATGGCGGCCATGTTTTTTAAATCGCAGACGCATAAGTAGCTTCCACTGCAAATCATAGACTCCGAGATAAGACTCAGCTCTGACATCAGTGATTAGCTGACCCATAGGAGGATCATGGATATACATGGGAAATCTAAGGGTTTTTGCATTTTTTTAAAGAACCATAACACCTTTTATTTTTGTTTTTTATTTTTTTTTATTTTCTACTTTGTGTATTCATATTGAAGACATGAAAACAATAAAGGAACACATGAAATTTAGGGGAGTGATCCAAGAGTAAGACAGCCCTGCGGTGGAGATCATACTTACCTAGTCCCCACTGCTGGATTCGGTGTCTGATACTCCCAAGCCGGCTTTGTCAACGCTGCGGCCTGTGATTGACTGCAGTGGTCATGTGTCCCGTGTCCTTTCCCCGTCGATGCATGTTGATCTCAGTGAGGCAGGGAAAGGAAGAGCCGGACTGGGAGCAACAGACACCAAACTCATCAGCGGGGACCAGGTAAGTATCATCTCCACCATGGGAGGTCTGTCTTACCGTTGGATTACCCCGTTAAGTAAAAAATGTGTCCCATTTTGGGTCTCTCAATCAGTTTGACGAGATAGTCACCTGGTTTTCCAACAGTCTTGAAGGAGTTCTCAGAGGTGCCGAGCACTTGTTGGCTTCTTTTCCTTCACTCTGCGTCCAACTCATCCCAAACCGTCTCAGTTGGGTTAAGGTCAGGTGATTGTGGAGGCCATGCCATCTGATGCAGTACTCCATCACTCTCCCTCTTGGTCAGATAGCCCTTACATAGCCTGGATGTGTGTTCGCTCTGTTGAAAAACTAATGATGGTCCCACTAACTGCAAACTAGATGGGATAGCTCTGGTAGTCATGCTGGTTAAGTGTCCCTTGAATTTTGAATAAATCACTGAAGGCGTCACCTACAAAGCACCCCCCCCACACCATCACACCTCATTCTCCATGCTTCACCATGGGAACCACTCACGTAGAAACCATCTGCTTACTTTTTCTGTGTCTCACAAAAACATAGTAGTTGGAACAAAAAATCTCAAGTTTTGGCTCAACAGAACAAAGCACGGATTTCCACTGGTCTAAGGTCCATTCCTTGCGTTTCTTGGCCCAAGCAATTCTCTCCTTCTTGTTCCTCAGTGGTTGCTTCTTTGCAGCAATTTGACCATAGTCCTGATTCTCACAGTCTCCACTGAACAGTTGACGTTGAGATGTGTCTGGTACTTGATCTCTGTAAAGCATTTACGTAGGCTTGAATTTGAGGTGCTGTTAATTTGAGGTTTCTGAGGCTGGTAGCTCTAGTGAACCCATATTCTGCGGCAGAGGTAACTCTTGGTCTTCCCTTCCTGGGGCAGTTCTCATGAGAACCAGTTCCATCATAGCACTTGATAGCTTTCATGACTGCTCTTGAGGGTACCTTCAAAGTTCTGGAAATTTTCTGCACTGACTGACCTTCACGTCTTGAAGTAATGTCAGCTGAACCTGATGCTTTCTACAGGACCATCACGTCTTGAAGTAATAATGGACCGTTGTTCCTCTTTACTTAGGCGAGTGGTTCTTGCCAAAATGTGGATTAGAACAGAAGTAGAATAGGGCTGAACACTGCATGGAACTATGGACCAGTCCTACCTCAGACCAACACAACTGATGGTCTCAGACATATTATGAAGGTATGAAATTCCACAAACCATTCTAGGTGGCTACCCCATGATTGAGAGAGCTGTCATCAAATCAAAAGAAGAATCTAAGGGTAGGTTAATGGCACATTTGCACAGGCCAAGGAGCAGCCAACTGTTGGCAGAGGAAGCGTTATTTCCTGACAGTTGGCTGCTCGTTGGTGCACTTTGGGCGGGGCCAATATGTCTGGTGCACCTAGCTTCTCCTGTATCGCCACTACTCACTCTGAAATCTCAGGTACTGCCAATCAAACAAGGGGGAAAGGAGGACCTAGGTGGTGTAGGCCCAAACTGATTGGCCCCTGTTCATGGTGCACCGAAAACGTTACTGCAGAACCAGACTTCCACAAGAAAGGTTTGGCTATGTTTTGGGCACCTATCTTATATTGTGGTTAGGGTTGCCACTTTTCCCAACAGAAAATTGGGACTAAGTGTAATGTCACCAGTAGTGCCATTAAGAGTAATGCCCCTATTAGTGCCCCAGTAAGAATAATGCCCCTATTAGTGCCCCCAGTAAGAGTAATGCCCCCCATTAGTGCACCAAGTAAGAATAATGCTGCCATTAGTGGCCCCAGAAAGAATAATGCTCCCCATTAGTGCCCCAGTAAGAGTAATGCCCCTCATTAGTGCCCCCACTAAGAGTAATGTCCCCATTAGTGTCCTCCAGTAAGAGTAATGCCCCCTTTAGTGCTCCCAGTAAGAGTATTGCCCCTATTAGTGCCCCCAGTAAGAATAATGCCCTCATTAGTGCCTCCCAGTAAGAATAATGCCCACCATTAGTGCCCCCCCACTAAGAGTAATGTCTCCATTAGTGTCCTCCAGTAAGAGTAATGCCCCCATTAGTGACCCAGTAATAATAATAATGTCCTGATTAGTGCCATCTAGTAAGAGTAATGTCCCCATTAGTGCCCCCAGTAAGAATAATGGCCCCATTAGTGTCCCCAGTAAGAATAATGCCCCCATTAGTGCCCCCAGTAAGAATAATGCCCCCCATTAGTGCCCCCAGTAAGAGTAATGCCCCATTAAGAGTAATGCCCCCCATTAGTGCCCCCAGTAATTAATATTGCCAGTAGAAAAAAAATTACTGGCACCGGCAGGGCCACTGAAATTCAGGCCTTGTCGGTGAGATACCCAATTGTGGTATGCTTCCTTCGCAACCGATTTGGGAGGCGACAGGCTCCCTTTCAGAAGCTGACCATGTGTAAGGGCGGGGGCTCATATTACACCCCTCCTCTGCTCCACGCCCCATATTGCTATGCTTCACATCACCCACAGTTCTTTATTATCCACAACAAGTCTGAATGCAGTCCTCGGAGTCTAATCCTTGGGGGGTCATGGTTACTGGCATCTCTGTACACGTTCACTGACCCCAGAGGCCTCCCGTGGTTCCCAGGATACAGAATATACAGCATTACGCACTTTGTCACCTCCCCGCTCTTTTATAAAACTTTATTGAAAAATTCCTGAAAACCAGGTCATAGTTGCTTTCAGGGAAAAGTCAGATTTGTCTCTAAATACAGAATACAGTGCCCCCATAACATCCACATCATAGTGCCAGATAAAGGGGGAGATTTATCATCTCTCTTACGCCTGTGTTTGTGCCTTTTTAAAAAATTGTAGTACCTCTAGCTTTTACAGTGCCTAAAGGGGACATGGCCAGCGGCCCCGACAAATGAGTCTTCCTTTATGCCATTTTTTTGTGCAAATGAAGCCAGCGGTAGCTCCGAGTTTCTGGTCAGGCGCACGGACTGCCGGAGGAGGTGCCTAATTTATGATGGGGCCTGCAACTCGTCATAAATTAGGAGCATCCTCCGGCAGCGCAGGAGATATGAAGACTGGCGCAGAAAGAGTCGGTCTTCATAAATCTCCCTCAAAGAGGCCACTAAATACAGAGCCAGAGCTTCCATAAGAGTACTAGAGTGCCCCTATAATGAGCAAGGGTGCCCGCATAATTGTGTCAGCCAAAGTTCCACATTACAGTGCCAGTCAGAATTCCCCTATAATGGAGCAAGAGTGCCTCCATAATAGTGTCAGCCAGAGAGCCACATAACAGTGCCAGTGAGAATACCCCTATAATAGAACAAGAGTGCCCTCATAATCGTGTCAGCCAGAGAGTGGCACCTAACAGAGTCAGGTTTTACATAACAGTGCCAGTGAGAATATCCCTATAATGGAGAAAGAGTGCCTCCATAATAGTGTCAGCCAGAGTGCCACATAACAGTGCCAGTGAGAATACCCCTATAATGGAGCCAGAGTGCCTCCATAATAGTTTCAGCCAGAGTGCCACACAACAGTACCAGTGAGAATACCCCTATAATTTAGCAAGAGTGCCTCCATAATAGTTTCAGCCAGAGTGCCACATAACAGTGCCAGTGAGAATTCCCCAATAATTGAGCCAGAGGGCCTTCATAATAGTGTCGACCAGAGTGCCATACAACAGTACCAGTCAGAATTCCCCTATAATCGAGCCAGAGTGCCTCCATAATAGTGTCAGCCAGAGTGCACATAACAGTGCCAGTGAGAATACCCCTATAATGGAGCCTCCATAATAGTGTCAGCCAGAGTGCCACATAACAGTGCCAGTGAGAATACCCCTATAATGGAGCCAGAGTGCCTCCATAATAGTGTCAGCCAGAGTGCCACATAACAGTGCCAGTGAGAATACCCCTATAATAGAACAAGAGTGCCCTCATAATCGTGTCAGCCAGAGAGTGGCACCTAACAGAGTCAGGTTTTACATAACAGTGCCAGTGAGAATATCCCTATAATGGAGCAAGAGTGCCTCCATAATAGTGTCAGACAGAGAGCCACATAACAGTGCCAGTGAGAATACCCCTATAATGGAGCCAGAGTGCCTCCATAATAGTTTCAGCCAGAGTGCCACACAACAGTACCAGTGAGAATACCCTATAATTTAGCAAGAGTGCCTCCATAATAGTTTCAGCCAGAGTGCCACATAACAGTGCCAGTGAGAATTCCCCAATAATTGAGCCAGAGGGCCTTCATAATAGTGTCGACCAGAGTGCCATACAACAGTACCAGTCAGAATTCCCCTATAATCGAGCCAGAGTGCCTCCATAATAGTGTCAGCCAGAGTGCCACATAACAGTGCCAGTGAGAATTCCCCTATAATGGAGCCAGAGTGCCTCCATAATAGTGTCAGCCAGAGTGCCACATAACAGTGCCAGGGAGAATACCCCTATAATGGAGGCCAGATTGCCTTTCTAATAGTCTCAGAGTGCCACATAACAGTGCCAGTGAGAATTCCCCAATAATTGAGCCAGAGGGCCTTCATAATAGTGTCCACCAGAGTGCCATACAAGAGTACCAGTCAGAATTCCCCTATAATGGAGCCAGAGTGCCACAAAACAGTGCCAGTGAGAATTCCCCTATAATGGAGCCAGAGTGACTCCATAATAGTGTCAGCCAGAGTGCCACATAACAGTGCCAGTGAGAATACCCCTATAATGGAGCCAGAGTGCCTCCATAATAGTGTCAGCCAGAGCCACATAACAGTGCCAGTGAGAAATACCCCTATAATGGAGCCAGAGTGCCTCCATAATAGTGTCAGCCAGAGTGCCACATAACAGTGCCAGGGAGAATACCCCTATAATGGAGCCAGATTGCCTTCCTAATAGTCTCAGAGTGCCACATAACAGTGCCACTAAGAATTCCCCTGTAAAAGAGAAGAAGAGTGCCCTCATAATCGTGTCAGCCAGAGAGTGGCACCTAACAGAGTCAGAGGTTCCACATAACAGTGCCAGTGAGAATACCCCTATAATGGAGCCAGAGTGCCTCCATAATAGTGTCAGCCAGAGTGCCACATAACAGTGCCAGGGAGAATACCCCTATAATGGAGCCAGATTGCCTTCCTAATAGTCTCAGAGTGCCACATAACAGTGCCACTAAGAATTCCCCTGTAAAAGAGAAGAAGAGTGCCCTCATAATCGTGTCAGCCAGAGAGTGGCACCTAACAGAGTCAGAGGTTCCACATAACAGTGCCAGTGAGAATACCCCTATAATGGAGCCAGGGTGCCACATAACAGTGCCCCACAGTCCCATCCTTCTGTACACTTCCCACGGCCTCCTCTGCGTGACGCTTACACATGATTACAGCAGTGAGCACATCATATAGCGTAACACTTCACCCAATCCAAGCAAATATTTAAGTAGCGCTGATGATATCTAATAATGATTTGCTTACCTAGAATTCCAACCACAATGTAGCCGAGAATGAAGACCATGAACAGGATGCAGCAGATGATGTCTGTGCAACTCCTACATGGAGAATGGAGACAGTCAGCAAGACAAAACACAAGCGCCATCATATCCTTCTACAATATGTTCCCCTGAACAGGACCATGATCGATGGTCAACCCAAGAAGTCCTTTTATTCTACCATCAATGTAGTTGTGTGAGGGATTGTTTTTTTCAGGATGACTTGTATTTTACAATGGCATCATTTCTCGTTACATGTAATTTACTGATTTTTACTGACTTTTTTTGGGGGGGGTGGTGCAAAAGGAAAAAAAAACAGCAAATCAGCAACTTTTGGGATTTGTTTTTAAAGCATACACTGTACATTATAATTGACAGAGTAACTTTATTTTGTCGGTCACGATACCAAATTTATATAGTTTATATGTCACATAATAAAATACTAAAAAAATCCTTTGTTTTTGTGTCACCATATTCCTAGAGCCATAACCTTTTTATTTTTTCCCCCAAAAGTGGGGGGAAAATGGCCGTGCGTCTTATAAAGCGCAGGGGAGCACGACTTCTGCTGGAGGTGGAGAGGAGCCGCAGCGCAGGACAGGTAAGAGGCGGTTTTTATTTTAATCTGATCTGAGGTCTAATGGGGTTTAACACTGAGGGCTGATCTGAGGTCTGATGGGGGCACAGTGGGCTGATCTGAGGTCTGATGGGGGATTGATAATGTGGGCTGATCTGAGGTCTGATGGGGCACAGTGGGCTGATCTGAGGTCTGATGGGGCACAGTGGGCTGATCTGAGGGGGCTGATCTGAGGTCTGATGGGGCACAGTGGGCTGATCTGAGGTCTGATGGGGCACAATGGGCTGATCTGAGTCTGATGGCCAATGGGCTGATTGAGGTTGATGGGCACAGTGGGCTGATCTGAGGTCTGAATGGGGGCACAGTGGGCTGATCTGAGGTCATGATGGGGCACAGTGGGCTGATCTGAGGTCTGATGGGGCACAGTGGGCTGATCTGAGGTCTGATGGGGCACAGTGGGCTGATCTGAGGTCTGATGGGGCACAGTGGGCTGATCTGAGGTCTGATGGGGCACAGTGGGCTGATCTGAGGTCTGATGGGGCACCAGTGGGCTGATCTGAGGTCTGATGGGGCACAGTGGGCCTGATCTGAGGTCTGATGGGGCACAGTGGGCTGATCTGAGGTCTGATGGGGCACAGTGGGCTGATCTGAGGTCTGATGGGGCACAGTGGGCTGATCTGAGGTCTGATGGGGCAGCAGTGGGCTGATCTGAGGTCTGAGGGGCACAGTGGGCTGATCTGAGGGATCTGATGGGGCACAGTGGGCTGATCTGAGGTCTGGATGGGGCACAGTGGGCTGATCTGAGGTCTGATGGGGCACAGTGGGCTGATCTGAGGTCTGATGGGCATGGGCTGATCTGAATGGGGCTGATCTGAGGTCTGATGGGGCACAGTGGGCTGATCTGAGGTCTGATGGGGGCACAGTGGCTGAATGAGTCTGATGGGGCACAGTGGGCTGATCTGAGGTTGATGGGGGCACAGTGGGCTGATCTGAGGTCTGATGGGGCACAGTGGGCTGATCTGAGTCTGATGGGGGCACAGTGGGCTGATCTGGGGGCTGATGGGGGCACAGTGGGCTGATCTGAGGTCTGATGGAGAACAGTGGCTGATTCTGAGGTCTGATGGGGGCACATGGGGCTGATCTGAGGTCTGACTGGGGATGATAATGTGGGCTGATCTGATGGTCTGATGGGGGCACAGTGGGCTGATCTGAGGTCTGATGGGGGCACAGTGGCTGATCTGAGGTCTGATGGGGGCACAGTGGGCTGATCTGTCTGAGGGTCTGATGGGGGCACAGTGGGCTTGATCTGAAGGCTCTGAATGGGGGCACAATGGGCTGATCTGAGGTCTGATGGGCACAGTGGTCTGATCTGAGGTCTGATGGGGCACAATGGGCTGATCTGAGGCCTGATGGGGGCACAGTGGCTGATCTGAGGTCTGATGGGGCACAGTGGGCTGATCTGAGGTCTGATGGGGGCACAGTGGGCTGATCTGAGGTCTGATGGGGGCACAGTGGCTGATCTGAGTCTGATGGGGGCACAGTGGGCTGATCTGAGGTCTGATGGGGCACTATGGGCTGATCTGAGGTCTGATGGGGGCACGCTGGCTGATCTGAGGTCTGATGGGGGCACAGTGGGCTGATCTGAGGTCTGATGGGGGCACAGTGGGCTGATCTGAGGTCTGATGGGGGCACAGTGGGCTGATCTGAGGTCTTACCCGCCAGGTCTAATATCTGATAAAAAAAAAATTATTTGACATTCCTCTCGATAACCCAGCTGGTGCTCCAAAATCGGACCGTCTAGGACATCAAAATGTATATCCTCATATATGGTGTGAATGTGAGGATGAGAAGTCGGCTTGACAGGCAGGATCAGTGC
Organism: Rhinella marina; assembly: GCA_900303285.1. Taxonomy (NCBI): domain Eukaryota; kingdom Metazoa; phylum Chordata; class Amphibia; order Anura; family Bufonidae; genus Rhinella; species Rhinella marina. Next base: position 135,835 of record ONZH01018076.1, read on the forward strand.
ATACAACTGTCATGGTGTACAACAGAGAAGTAATTCACTCACCTATTTTTGATAGGTCCTTTGAATTTCGGATCATATTTAGCTGGTTCACCTATGAGAAGAATAGAGAGGTATTAAAGGGCTTGCTCCTAGAGGTTGAGGACAAATTGTTGAGAGATCCTGTTCATAGATTCGTCCCAAATATTCTTCCCAGAGGCCTCCATTAGCTATTGACTAACCCTGTGCAGAACTCTACTTCTCCAAAGTTACCATGTTTGCAAATTAGGGAATCGGACCCATGGTCACGGTCACAACTCTCTAAGAAGTGATGGAAAGGGTTGAATCATGAAGCCTGAGACCCTTCTGTTCTGATATAGGAAGGTATGGTGGTGGGAACATCTACTAGTTGAAAGGTTTTAGTTTTGCTCTATGTAGAGACACAAAATATTTTTGTAGGCCAAACAGTAGACATATTTAGGCCAGACATTGGGTTGCACAGAGGGTACTCTGGTGGGCTCAGGTTCTGAAACCATGGTGGGCTCCAAAGGTCCAGAAGAAAAAAACTAAATATTTTGTTGATTTTGGAGCCAATCACCTGTCATTAGAGTCTTTTTGCTTTGATTCAACATCTAGTAGACTTCATTGATGATATAGGGGTAGGGCCTTAAGAAGAATTTCCTCTGGTGGGCCCAAGTCTGACACTGGTTGAGGTCTATTTGAGATCGTGATACACTGGTTGGAGTGGGTTACGCTAAACCTGGGCAAATGCTTCCTATATTTTTCTCCCTCTCTCTTCCTTGTCACAGGACAGCGTTATCGTCAGAGAAAAGTGTTAATTGCAGCATATTTACTGCTCTTATCAGGTAATTGCCGGGGAAATTACACTCTTAACCTTGAATCCTGTTTACAACCTTGATTGGTCATGTTCCTGGAGTTGTGTGCGTTTTCCTGACGTCCTTTCCTCAGCAGGGTTGGTGTACACACAGGGATGCCAAAAATAGGGAGGGTGGAGTCGACTTGTGTCAAAAAGAGGGCAAATGGGGCAAATGCCCCTGGGTGTCCACCATACAGGAGCGCCACAAACATCAATCTCTTTCTTACTGTGAGGACTGCTGATGTTGGATCACAGTATTGAAGTGGCATGGTGGCCAGATATAGAGGCCACCCATATGTAATCATGCCAGTCAGGATGAAAAACACCCATGGTTTACAATGCTGGCTACATTCAGATGACTGGCTACTCGTCCACCAACTGAAACCACAGATTTCACTTTCCCGTGGGCAAAAACATCCCTACGGCCTACCACTGGTGGAAGACGTAGCCACGTGATATCAGACAGTTGGTCTTCAATGGTACAATATGTTATAATATACACGTTTTCCGTCAACAAATTGATGTACTCTAAAATATACAGATCATAGAATGATGATTCTGATGCTGGGATCCTCGGCGATCAGAGGTACCTGGTAGCAAGCGTTCGATTCCTCTGCAGCACCACCACAGGACAAATGAAGCATTACATGATGTCCACTGAAATCAATGGGCTGCCCATGGGACCCACAGCTATTCTGGGTCCTCCAGAGAGACAGATACTCTAGGCCAGTGATGGCTAACCTCCGGCACTCCAGCTGTGGTGAAACTACGACTCCCAGCATGCTGCATTCATTTCTGTGGAGTTCTGAGAACAGTCAAGCAAGTGTGCATCTTGGGAGTTGTAGTTTTACCACAGCTGGAGTGCCGGAGGTTAGCCATCACAGCTCTAGGCAATCTGGATATATCAGGATCCTGAATGGTGGAGCGCCCCAGGATTATCTCAGAATTCACTAATTCCTGTAGGAATATAGGATTTTTTTTTGTTCCAAAAGGACTTTTCTTCATTTCTTTTTTCGCTATTTTTCTTTTTTTAGCGTTTGGGCATTTTTCTATAATCTCCTTGTCGTGGCTGCCCGCACTCTAGATTTCAGCCTTTGTAAACTAGATAAAGGCCAAGTCTACATTTCCGTGTTTGTACAGTGTGTATAATGTGGGTGTGGAGCGCTGCTCGTCACCAAGAACAAAGCACAGAGTAATAATATTACAGGTCATGAATGTGCCTTTTATAGACTCATGTTCACCTCCTGATCTTCAGTAACTTTAGCCCTCCGCCCCCCCTTATTAACCCCTTGTGCCCCAGACAATGTGCACTTCCTCACACCAAGCCTCCATTCCTCCTTTTATCTCTATTCATACCCCCAGGATGTAAGTCTTGAGCCTTATGCCTGTATCTGTAGCCTCCATGTTGGGTCTCCTCCACCCTCGGGATGAGTCAGATGGAATTTATGGAAGGACTTGTGTGTCGGTGCCATATTTAGAGTTATGGGTCTCAGAGTTTACAGCAGCAATAAGTGTCGGCAAGGACAACAGCAGTATACTCTGCAGTCCTACTAGTACTGAAGACGGTGTGGGACTGGCGTTCCTTAGGTCCACCAAAGGAAAATTTTCTTGAGGCCCAACCTATAAAATAGATTCTGAATCAAAGAAACAGACCAAGGTGGCAAGGGATTGGCTTCACAGGCAGCCATGTCGAATTGTTCTGCTGGGTCTTTGGAGGTCATTATGGCATCAGAGCCTGGAGCCCACCGGAGGGTCCTCTTCTACTCTAGTAGGCCAGTCTGACCTTGACTTGAAAGATACCAGTATTGGTGGGGTTGGGTCTTTCCCTACTGCCTTCTCTCTGAGTGGCGCTTACTTTAAAGGAGACCCCTTTAAAAAGATCAGATCACCATACACGGCCCTCTGGGAACGCTTTAGGAGTTTATATACAGTTCCTGATGCAGACACTTGCTAGTTCAATGGGGCCCCAGTGCAGGGATTAATGTGGGGCTTGATCCTAGAACAGGAAGCTTTTATCCCCCCACCACTGTGCTGAGAGGTGGGTCGTCTGCAGGTTCACACCACCACTATAGAAGGGGGTGATGTACAAGATGCGTGATCTGAGCAGGTTAAAGGCCCGGTGCGTCCTACCCTCAGCAGGTACACTGTTTTTAGACTGGCAGGATTCATTCCATGGAAGCTGCCCACAGTGATTCCTATATGACAGCGGTACTAATGTCATCCTCCATGAGTAACAAACATAATCAATGAAGTTCAAGACCTGTGATCGACCATGAGCCCAATATGCAGAAATCAGACGATCCTAACAGATAACCTCACCACGGGAAACTTGTTCTGCAGACTATTGATTTCATTGAGAAATATTTAATGCTACATTTCTCCAGTGGGGGAGCTGCAGGGAAATAAAGACGTATTAAGTTGCTCTTGCTCTGCAGCATACATCTGATCAATGGAGGTTCTAGCGGTGGGAAGCTTATTTGCGAGAGACCTTTCTAAGGGCTGTATTCAGGGGTGTAACTACCATAGCGGCAGACCATACGACTGCTATGGGGCCCAGGACAAGAGGGGGCCCAGTCTTAGTTGGGATTATCTCCTCTTCTACTGGAGGTGGAAACTTGGTCAGGACTCTACCCTCTAAAGGAACAACTTTTAGCAAATAAGGCAGTGGAAAAATGGCCCAAGGATCATTGAAAAGGGTTTAGGTAGAAACCCTTCTGTCCTGTGTGGGGGCCCTTACTTCTCTATGTACGTCACTGGCTGTATTACACTGCTAGATTTAGCAGACGATTGTCGGGAAGGAAGCATACCTTCCCGACAATCGCCTGCTGGACAATGTAGGAGCTCACTAATGCCATTGCTTGTCCCCATACAGTGGGGGTCAGTGTGATACTAGTACAGAAGAGTGCTGTACAATGCAAAGAATTGTGGGATCAGAATGAAAGAAATTCTTATAAGGATGCAATGCTGAATTTATGAGGACTTCCGGAAGAGCCCATCAAATCAGAAATCAAGAAAAATGGCCAAAGGTAAGGATCTGAGCGGCTTTGACAAGGACCATATCGTGATGGCTTAATGACTGGGTCAGAGCATCTCCAAAATGGCAGGGGTGTTCACAATATTCCTACCAAAAGTGGTCCAAGGAAGGAAAATCGGTGAACAGAAGACAGGGTCATGAGCACATAAGGTTCATTGACGTGCATCCAATCCATGGAGGCCTCACTTCACAACTTTCGGGATCTGCTGCTAACGTGTTGGTGCCAGACACCACAGGACACGTTCAGAGGCCTTGTGGAGTCCATGCTTTGACGGGTCAGGGACTTACACAAAATTAGGTAAGTGATTTTAATGATATGGCTGATATAGATATCATAGATACAGTAGATGACATATTACACTATGGTCTAGGAGACTGGGCAAGCCAGTATGTTTTGAGTACATTGAGCAACGGTACCACAATCAAACCTGCTCTTAACCTGGACACATGATTACCATTCCTTCAATGGGGACACTGGGCTTGAACTGATTATGAATAGGACTGGTGTGTCCCTCTACAGAGTCTCTGTAGGGTAAGAAGACCTCATATGGTAAGAAATCTTTCGAACGCCATCTTCACCAAGAAGCATGAATGATAAGTGTAGAATCCTCAGGGGCGAATACTGTTTCAGTCAGACCAGTAGGCTACCACGCCCACGAGGAACCAAATGGTGGGTCATTGGGCCCCTCAAGAGCAGGTTAGGCTTCGGAAAATGGCACAATAATGGAGCGAAATGTGGTCGAGGGTTCAGCAGTTTGATGCCCAGGTAGTTGTGAAGGTTGGACAAGGAGGGTGAATAACTGCCTGGGGGGAGAGTGATGGGCACCGGTGCCTCCTGCAGTAGCATGCATACCCTAGGTCCAGTGTTCAGGGTGCTGCTGTAACAGTTTTAATTGACCTGTGGCTTATGCCATACGTCTCAGTTTTGTGTGTTTTTGTGTGTTTATCAAGGGTCAGATTTGTGGTGTGGAACGTGTGCACTTGTAGTATCTCACACCAGATATGGTAGTCATTGACCACCTGTCATGGGAGGTGCAGGGACAAGGCAGCTCTACAGAATAAGGACCCGACCAAAATAGCTCCTCAACCTCCTGTGGATGTGACATGAGGAGAGTCGGACATTGGAGTAAGTGGCAGCTACGCTTGAGTTCTAGGGTGCTATGGTGATACCGTGTACACACTGGCAGGAACTACTGACATGTCATCACCATCATTCCTGGAACTAACCAGTAATTAAGAATAACAAGTCGCACCATGGCAATGCCGCTCCCTGGGGCCCGGAGATGCCCTGCATGTGATGGTCTGATATCACAACAGTCACGGCTCAGATCTCAGCTCCTCTCTGTACACAATACACAGAGCTTCCTGCAGAGCTGGTTTATGACCACAATGGAGCCGGTGTCCAGTGTCACCTGCAGAGATTCTGTCTCACCTTCCTAGAAAACACAAATGGACAGGCCGGGATGCTTTGCAAATGGCCCCTGATTTGCAAAACAGATGATCTCCCAGGACTCAAGTAAAATAAAGTTCTTGTCTGCCGCACGGCGCCCTCCTTCCACTTGAACTGCGGCGTCATTGACTGTGTACAGGGGTGTGCGGTCTGAACCAGCGTTAGGCAGGAAGGCCGGTCTGACTTAGGTCTCACATACAAGGACATTAAATGGGTCAACTGAGATAAGAAAAACATGGCTGCCTTCTTCCACAAACAGCGCCACATGTGTCTACAGGATGTGTCTGGTATTGCACCTCTGCTCCACTGAAGTTATGAGGGCGAGATACCACACGCAAGCTGTGAACAGGTGTAGCGTACCTCTCAACAGTCCTGGGTCCGGTGGGACAGTCCCAGATGTCAGTCCCTGCCCTGACTTCCTGAGAGGACTGCGGCATGTCCCATTTTCAGCCGTGTGTGTCTCCAGGATTCAAATACATTTATAACACAATAATGAAGGGAGCCATCAGCATCCTGCTCCACCACAATTCAGCGCAGACAGGCGCGATACAGTGATGTCATCATGTCTGCCACACCGCGCCACAGACCGGAGATCAAAGCGGAGCAGCTCTGCACCATTCGTCGTGGGAACATGGGATAGGTAAGTATTCATGTGTATAGGAACGGGCCGTCCCATAGAAGTGAATGGTACAGCTTGTAATTACACTGCTCACCGTTGCGATGTTGATGGTGAGCGAGTAAACAATGAAGGGAAGGCTGCGCTCGCATGGAGCCTTCTATTCAACCACCTGATCGGCGGGGTGCCGGGTGTCAGACCCCACCAATCTGAATATTAAAATATCGGAAAACCCCTTTAACCGCCTAACTGTTTTGCCCGAGTCCAGCTCAGGCAGTGTGAAAAGTAGCTAACTGGAGGGGGAGAGCTGCTTTAGATGGTGATATCTCCTCAATGGTAGCAGCTAGAAACAACTGATCTTGTCTTAAGGCTGACAGTCCAGGCTTTCATACAAGACCAAAATGACAGCTAAAATCCAAGCAACAGAGGAGAAATCACTGTTAGAAGTCGTGAATAATCGCGAGTAAAACCTGTTTTTACTTTCATTTTCAGCTGCATTCACAGCATCCCGATTTCTATCAGTGATATCTTCCTCTGTCCTGAACATATTGCTGTCATTTTGGTCTTGTATGAAAACCTGGATGGTCAGCTTTCATACAAGACCAGTTCTTGCAAGACCATTCAGGAGGTAGCAGCACCTAAAGCAGCCCTCCCCCCTCCAGGTAGCTACTTTTCCCACTGCTGGAGCTCCACTCTGGCAAAACAGTTAGGGGGTTAATGTGAGGCGGTACTCTTACTATGTGTGTGACATTATTACTGTGTGGGGACACAGAGGGGACTTGGGTGGGGTAGAAGTATGGTTGTCCCTTTTTGAGTTCTCCGGAAGTTGGGCGGTATGGTGTATCCCTCTTTTGAGTAGAAGGTAAACATATTTTTCTAAATCTAGAAACCCCCTTTAACATTTGTCACTAAGAGAACATGACCATCATCGGGGTTCCTGACCCCCAACAAAGTGACTTTCCTGACCATAGTTGCCAACAGTTCCAAATTTGCACAGATTGTCCCTAATTTTCAGCAAGTTCGGACTGTCCCAGGCTGAAAATATGCATTCAGCTCTTGAGGGGTTGGGTGTTCCTGGGGATGGGGCTTAAATTCTCCAAATTTACCAAGAAGAACGTTAGTAAGAATGGCTGGCGTATCAACTGCCCCTAATGAACGCTTCCCCTGTTGTAGAGACGGCGTCTACATCCAGCGATGTGGATAGATGCCCGGTGGATGAGATCGCGGGCACAGTGCCCAAAAAAACTAGAAAATTACCCAAATAGCGATTCCTTGTCATTTTAGTGGAGGGGTAATTTGTCCTACAATTTATGGGGGGGACAACAATTGTATTGGGTAATTGTTATTTCAGCACTTCTTTACTAGATTTTTCTCTTTAAACCGCATTCTTAGTCCATTATCTGCAGTAATAAACGAGTAGTACTGCAGATAAGGCGTCCAGATCGATATATTTTTATTTACCTCCCTGTTCACTCGCCGTCCATACATTGTCAGGACTGGTGCGCATGAGTCCTCTTTATTATGTTAAAGGGGTTTTCCGAGACTTTTATAGTGATGACCGATCTTCTGGATAGGTCATCGGTATCTGATTGGTGGGGTCTGACAATTCTGGTTTTGAGAAGGCACCGGAGCTCCCGTGAGTCCAGAATCCTTTGACTTCGGGCTTGATTGTCTCCCTTTAAAGTAGAACTCCCACAAAAATTTTTATTCTCTGACCTGTTAGAAAGGTGCATGATATAATCTGTAGTGATTGTCATTTTCTTATCAGTGACTGTTTCTGTGAGTAATAACCTCTCTTCTTATTATAGCTGGGTCATGTGACCAACTCCCTGACCTCCAACTGACCCAGGACAGGAAGCCAGTAACTGCTCTATTCATTCCTATGGGAGCCTCACTTTCAGTCTCATAGGAATACATAGAGAATTAGACTTCCTGTCCACACACAAGTCTATGTGTGAGTTGGTGGGTCTAATTGCTGGTCACATGACACAGATAAGAAACTTCAGGATGATATAAGTCAAAAATTCAGACACAGATTATATCATGTACATTTCTAGCAGGACATGGAATAAAATTTTTGTCAGGAGGTCTTCTTTAAAGGGAACCTGTCATCTCCGAAACACCCCCTGAACTAGAGTAAGAGATGTATAGTCTAAATGATGCTGAATCCGAATATGTAAGTTTTATGTTCATACTCACTTCCATTCTGACGCTGTGCTCCCACAAACCAGCAGTAAAATGCATTCAGAGGACTCTTCTTAGAGTCCTCTCCATTATGTGAGTGAGCACTGGAGTCCACTGAGTGCATTTTACTGCTGTTTTGTGGGAGCACAGCATCGGAATGGAAGTGAGTATGAGGATAAAACTTACATATTCGGATTCAGCATCACTTACACTATACACCGCTTACTCTAGTTCAGGGGGTGTTTTGGAGATGACAGGTTCCCTTTAAGTACGGATCACTTCCTTATTGTCGGGGACATGGTGTCTACAAGAGGTGGGGAGAGCGTAGATATGACTGACCCGGGGCTGTCAATGTAGCAACTTGGAGGGTAGGTGTGTTCACCTACCAACATTTTTGTTGGTAAATTTAGGGCATTTAATCTCCTCCTCAGGGGGGTCCTAACGCTCCCTCTTCCATCCTGGGACAGCTTAAATCAAGTCTCAGTTTCTCCCCTGCGCTGCCTGAAGATTTGTGCACCTCGACATAAATTTGGCGCATCTATGGCAGTACATCCACCTGCCGAGAAGACTACGTCAGCCCCTGCCTTCCGTAGGTTTTCAACTTTATTTACGACTGTTTCCAGGAGTAAAATTAATACATTTGCCGGGACCAGTGTAGTGGCTTAGCCAGGGCCGTCAAAGTGCCCCCACTCTGCCCAACTGTCGAAAACAGGCCATGTGAATAAATTTCAGGGGCCATGGCCCAAAAAAGCCACGTAGCCCTTAGTAAATGTGCCCCAATCACTGGACATGTCGTTAGAATCTTTCAGTAGTGCAGCCTGAGGCTTTGGGCCTGTAAAGTCAAGAAGACAGATCTCAGTGCACAAGACCTTTTTCAAAAATTTCCCTTCCAGTTTTGGTCACACAGTGGTAGCTCCTCCATATTTCTTACTCCACTCCCTTTCTCATGTGGCCTGCTCCAGCGCCTCATCTTTCCATACTATATGGGGCAGGTTTGGGGAGCTTATGTCACACCTACCCCAAATATTGTGGGAAGAGATGGAGTTGCAAGGAGCATGAAGAAGAGGACCTAGGCCTAGTCGGCCTTTTGAGAGGAGCGGTGGTGGGGTATTGCTATTAAGGGGTGTTTTTTTTTATGTCTTGGAATATTACTTCACATTGTGGCTACAATGGCTTCTCATCCGCGCCGTGGTCGCTACATGCAGACCCTGGCATAAAATAAAAAAAACAAAAATATACACAAAAGCCATAAAAACACGATACAGGTGCCACATGTCCATGTAATGTGCCGTATAATCCCAAAAACTATCTAAAGCCTTGTACAAATGACTCCTGAGCTGCAGGGGACTGATTTATAACAATAGGTGACCTCATCTCGCTGACAGGACGCGGTACGTGAGATGGCTAAGGGCTTCAGAAAGACGTAGAACAGGAAAAACGTGGCTCTTCTGGATATTCATTCGTCACCTGTAGACAAATGAGGAGAATAGAAACCTCCGCCTGGTCTTAAGTGAAATCCAGCAACTGGAAATGCGAGGATCGGGGTCATTACGGGTGTTAGGTAGAGTTAGACATTAAACCAGAGCTGTCAATTTACTGCAAAATGGCCTCGTAAAAATGGTTGATGCATTAACCGTGGGCTGACAGAGAAAAAAAGACGAGCCTTAGGGCTCATGTACACGACCGTTGGCTGTTTTGTGGTCCTCAAAACACGGATTCTGCGGAATGGAACCTCCGGTCCCTAATAGAACAGTCCTACCCTTGTTCGAAATGCGGACAATAATAGGACTTGTTCTATTTATTTGCGACACCGCCATGTGGACACGGAAGGCACATGGAGTAATTTCCGTTGTTTTTGCGGTCCCGTTAAAGTGATTGGTTCCACATAGGGGGACACTAAAAAAAAAAAATGGAACAGACACGGAAAATAAAGTATGTTTGTGTGCACGAGCCCTTAGGGACAGAATAGAGTGTGATGACGAATAAATTCATAATGGAGGAGCCAAGTTAAATATGGCCACCAATGATACAATCCACGAGAGGACAGAGACTGGGACAGAGCCCGGATTTTGGACTAGTGACATCATCAATGAGAATTGTTTCGACAACTTCAGATGTTGGACCATCAGAGGACCCGCTAGATGCATGAGACAAAAAGGGGCAATGATGCCACCTTGACTGCTTTGACTTTCCCTAGTAATCTTCATATCGTGGACCACCAGAGGACCCTCCATGTGCGTGGGGGCAGAAAGGTGCTCTTTAGAACACCTTGAATTACTTAAAGAAGAACTCCTGCAAAAATTTTTATTCTCTGACCTGTTAGAAAGGTGTATGAGGTAATCTGTAGTGAGTTCAATCTTCTTATCAGAGACTGTATTTGAGAGTTATTCCCTCTCTTCTAATTGTAGCTGGGTCATGTGACCAACTCCCTGACCTCCACTGACCCAGGACAGGAAGCCAGTCACTGCTCTATTCATTCCTATGAGACTGAAAGTGAGGCTCCCATAGGAATACATAGAGAAATAGACTTCCTGTCCACACATAAGACGCTGTGTGAGTTGGTGAGTCTGATTGCTGGTCACATGACACAGATGAGAAACATCAGGGAGATATAACTCACAAATACAGACACTGGTAAGAAAATGACATTCACTACAGATTACATCATGTACATTTCTAGCAGGGCATGGAATAACATTTTTTGAGGTAGTTCTTCTTTAACTTTCTCGACCACCAGAGGGGCCATGAAGAGCACCTTGACTGTTTCACTGCTTTGACTTTCCCTAGTAACCTTCAGATGGGGAATCACCAGAGGACTCTCTGTGTACATGCAGCAGAAAGTGGCCCTAAAGGCTACCTTGACTGCTTTGACTTTCCCTAGTAATATTCAGATGGCAGGCCACCAGAGGACCCTCTCTGTGAGGGCAGAAAGGTGCTCTGAACACCTAGACCATTCCTAGTAATCTCGAACTTTCGTAGTAATCTTCAGAAGAGGGACCACCAGAGGACCCTCCAATGTATGTGCGGCTGAAAGGGGCCCTGAAGAGCACCTTGACTGCTTCACTGCTTTGACTTTCCCTAGTAATCTTCAGATGGGGGACCACCAGAGGACCCTCTATATACATGCGGTAGAAAGGGACCCTGAAGAGCATCTTTCTTGCTTCACTGCTTTGACTTTCCTAGTAATCTTCAGATGGGGGACCACCAGAGGACCCTCTATATACATGCGGTAGAAAGGGACCCTGAAGAGCATCTTGCTTGCTTCACTGCTTTGACTTTCCCTAGTAATCTTCAGATTGGGACCACCAGAGAACTCTCTATGTACGTGCATCAGAAAGTGGCCCTGAAGAACACCTTGACTGGCTTTGACTTTCCCTAGTAATCTTCAGATGGCAGACCACCAGAGGACCCTCTATGTGTGTGGGGTCAAAAAGGTGCTTTGAAGAACACCTTGAACTTTCCTAGTAATCCTCAGAACAGGGACCACCAGAGGACCCTCCATGTGTGTGGGGAAGAAAGAGGTCCCGAAGAGCACCTCGACTGCTTCAGTACTTTGACTTTCCCTAGTAATCTTCAGATGGCAGACCACTAAAGGACCCTCTATGTGCGCTGGGCAGAAGGGGGTCCTGAAGACCACCACGACTGCCTGACTTCCAGATCACTTTAGTCTGACTCTAGAAAATTTCAGAATGTGTGGTCTAGACTGGTATCATTGATGGTTGGGTGGTGGGTCCAAGTTTAGAGTTTGCATTAGAACCTAAGGACCTCTGAGGATGAGAAAGATGGGATGAAGCACAAAGGTGATGTCCTCTGCAGTCAGAGGAAGGGTTAATGGTGTCACATTTATTTTTGCCAGAGATTTGAATAAGCTTCTCGGATTCCCATAGCCACAGGACCAGGAAGCAGCAGAGAAAGCAGCTCTAAAATGTACACGTTACTATGGTGGTCAGCTCGCAGGAATTTAACCCCAGCGCTGCCTACGTTCTCGCTGGTTAATCACTTATCAGATTGTTGGCCCCGCACTACTCCAATGGTAACAGCCTGCGGCTCTCAGGCCAAAGAGAAACTACAACTCCCAGCATGCCCTAACAGTGTAATTCTGGAAAGGGTTGGAGAGCTACAGGTTACAGAGGTTACAGCCCGCCGTACTACAGCTTCAGCAACACAAACAAGCCACAAGTATTAAGGAGATACTTCGCCCCTGTGGTCCTCTGACCATGAAGGATAAGAAATCCTGGATCTCCCATTGACACGGATGCAGATCATGGACGTCACCTCCTGAGTTACCACAAGGTATCTGGGGTGTGTCTGGCAGCTGCGTAACCTCCTTCTGGTGAAACAGATCAGGAACTCAGGTTACTGGATACACATTCCCTAAAACTGTACAGAGGTTTCTGAGGAGAACGGTGCAGGACTATAGACCGCAGATAGAACCGCTCCTCAGCCAGGGGGAAGGGAGCAGGAAGAACTAGTTATACCGGGGGTGAGAGGATATGGAGACGTATCATGGCAGATATGCTGGAAGGTTGACCATAGATGGCCAGCTACAGAGGATAACAGGAAACCATGTACAGCGCTAACCACAGAGCCCCCTCATATACAGCGCTAACCACAGAGCGCCCTCATATACAGCGCTAACCACAGAGCGCCCCATATACAGCGCTAACCGCAGAGCGCCCCATATACAGCGCTAACCACAGAGCGTCCTCATATACAGCGCTAATGGCAGAGCGCCCTCATATACAGCGCTAACAGCAGAATCTCCTCATATACAGCGCTAACCGCAGAGCGCCCTCATATACAGCGCTAACCGCAGAGCGCCCTCATATACAGCGCTAACCGCAGAGCGCCCCATATACAGCGCTAACCGCAGAGCGCCCCATATACAGCGCTAAACCGCAGAGCGCCCTCATACACAGCGCTAACCGCAGAGCGCCCTCACATACAGCGCTAACCGCAGAGCGCCCTCATACACAGCGCTAACCGCAGAGCGCCCTCATATACAGCGCTAACCGCAGAGCGCCCTCATATACAGCGCTAACCGCAGAGCGCCCTCATATACAGCGCTAACCGCAGAGCGCCCTCATATACAGCGCTAACCGCAGAGCGCCCTCATATACAGCGCTAACCGCAGAGCGCCCTCATACACAGCGCTAACCGCAGAGCGCCCTCATATACAGCACTAACAGAGCGCCCTCATATACAGCGCTAAACCGCAGAGCGCCCTCACATACAGCGCTAACCGCAGAGCGCCCTCATACACAGCGCTAGCCGCAGAGCGCCCTCATATACAGCGCTAATGGCAGAGCGCCCTCATATACAGCGCTAACAGCAGAATCTCCTCATATACAGCGCTAACCGCAGAGCGCCCTCATATACAGCGCTAACCGCAGAGCGCCCTCATATACAGCGCTAACCGCAGAGCGCCCCATATACAGCGCTAAACCGCAGAGCGCCCCATATACAGCGCTAACCGCAGAGCGCCCTCATACACAGCGCTAACCGCAGAGTGCCCTCACATACAGCGCTAACCGCAGAGCGCCCTCATACACAGCGCTAACCGCAAAGCGCCCTCATATACAGCGCTAACCGCAGAGCGCCCTCATATACAGCGCTAACCGCAGAGCGCCCTCATATACAGCGCTAACCGCAGAGCGCCCTCATATACAGCGCTAACCGCAGAGCGCCCTCATATACAGCGCTAACCGCAGAGCGCCCTCATATACAGCGCTAACCGCAGAGCGCCCTCATACACAGCGCTAACCGCAGAGCGCCCTCATATACAGCACTAACAGAGCGCCCTCATATACAGCGCTAACCGCAGAGCGCCCTCACATACAGCGCTAACCGCAGAGCGCCCTCATACACAGCGCTAGCCGCAGAGCGCCCTCATATACAGCGCTAACCGCAGAGCGCCCTCATATACAGCGCTAACCGCAGAGCGCCCTCATATACAGCGCTAACCGCAGAGCGCCCTCATACACAGCGCTAACCGCAGAGCGCCCTCATACACAGCGCTAACCGCAGAGCGCCCTCATACACAGCGCTAACCGCAGAGCGCCCTCATACACAGCGCTAACCGCAGAGCGCCCTCATATACAGCGCTAACCGCAGAGCGCCTCATATACAGAGCTAACCGCAGAGCGCCCTCATATACAGAGCTAACCGCAGAGCGCCCTCATATACAGAGCTAACCGCAGAGCGCCCTCATATACAGCGCTAACCGCAGAGCGCCCTCATATACAGCGCTAACCGCAGAGCGCCCTCAATATACAGCGCTAACCGCAGAGCGCCCTCATATACAGCGCTAACCGCAGAGCGCCCTCATATACAGCGCTAACCACAGAGCGCCCTCACATACAGCGCTAACCGCAGAGCACCCTCATACACAGCGCTAACCGCAGAGCGCCCTCATATACAGAGCTAACCGCATAGCGACACCAAGTAATCTGCAGCGATCATTTTTTGGATTTTTTGATGTATAAGATATTACTGATATATATATAGGACAGGTGATGTATAAGATATTACTGATATATACAGGACAGGTGATGTATAAGATATTACTGATATATATGGGACAGGTGATGTATAAGATATTACTGATATATATAAGACAGGTGATGTGTAAGATATTACTGATATATATAGGACAGGTGATGTATAAGATATTACTGATATATACAGGGCAGGTGATGTATAAGATATTACTGATATATACAGGACAGGTGATGTATAAGATATTACTGATATATATAAGACAGGTGATGTGTAAGATATTACTGATATATATAGGACAGGTGATGTATAAGATATTACTGATATATATAGGACAGGTGATGTATAAGATATTACTGATATATATAGGACAGGTGATGTATAAGATATTACTGATATATATAGGACAGGTGATGTATAAGATATTACTGATATATATGTAGGACAGGTGATGTATAAGATATTACTGATATATATGTAGGACAGGTGATGTATAAGATATTACTGATATATATGTAGGACAGGTGATGTATAAGATATTACTGATATATATGTAGGACAGGTGATGTATAAGATATTACTGATATATACAGGACAGGTGATGTATAAGATATTACTGATATATATAGGACAGGTGATGTATAAGATATTACTGACATATATAGGACAGGTGATGTATAAGATATTACTGATATATATAGGACAGGTGATGTATAAGATATTACTGACATATATAGGACAGGTGATGTATAAGATATTACTGATATATATATAGGACAGGTGATGTATAAGAGATTACTGACATATATAGGACAGGTGATGTATAAGATATTACTGGCATATATAGGACAGGTGATGTATAAGATATTACTGATATATATATAGGACAGGTGATGTATAAGATATTACTGATATATATAGGACAGGTGATGTACAAGATATTACTGATATATATAGGACAGGTGATGTACAAGATATTACTGACATATATAGGACAGGTGATGTATACGATATTACTGATATATATAGGACAGGTGATGTATAAGATATTACTTGATATATATATAGGACAGGTGATGTATAAGATATTACTGATATATATAGGACAGGTGATGTATAAGATATTACTGATATATATATAGGACAGGTGATGTATAAGATATTACTGATATATATAGGACAGGTGATGTATAAGATATTACTGATATATACAGGACAGGTGATGTATAAGATATTACTGATATATATAGGACAGGTGATGTATAAGATATTACTGACATATATAGGACAGGTGATGTACAAGATATTACTGACATATATAGGACAGGTGATGTATACGATATTACTGATATATATAGGACAGGTGATGTATAAGATATTACTGATATATATATAGGACAGGTGATGTATAAGATATTACTGATATATATAGGACAGGTGATGTATAAGATATTACTGATATATATATAGGACAGGTGATGTATAAGATATTACTGATATATATAGGACAGGTGATGTATAAGATATTACTGATATATACAGGACAGGTGATGTATAAGATATTACTGATATATAGGACAGGTGATGTATAAGATATTACTGATATATTAGGACAGGTGATGTGTACGATATTACTGATATATATAGGACAGGTGATGTATAAGATATTACTGATATATATAGGACAGGTGATGTATAAGATATTACTGATATATATATAGGACAGGTGATGTTAAGATATTACTGATATATATAGGAACAGGTGATGTATAAGATATTACTGATATATATATAGGACAGGTGATGTATAAGATATTACTGATATATATAGGACAGGTGATGTATAAGATATTACTGATATATACAGGACAGGTGATGTATAAGATATTACTGATATATAGGACAGGTGATGTATAAGATATTACTGATATATATAGGACAGGTGGATGTGTACGATATTACTGATATATATAGGACAGGTGATGTATAAGATATTACTGATATAACAGGACAGGTGATGTATAAGATATTACTGATATATATAGGACAGGTGATGTATAAGAATATTACTGACATATATATAGGACAGGTGATGTATAAGATATTACTGACATATATAGGACAGGAGATGTATATTACTGATATATAGGACAGGTGCTGTATAAGATATTACTGATATATATAGGACAGGTGCTGTATAAGATATTACTGATATATAGTAGGACAGGTGATGTATAAGATATTACTGATATATATGTAGGACAGGTGATGTATAAGATATTACTGATATATATGTAGGACAGGTGATGTATAGATTACTGATATATATGTAGGACAGGTGATGTATAAGATATTACTGATATATATGTAGGACAGGGTGATGTATAAAGATATTACTGATATATATAGGACAGGTGATGTATAAGATATTACTGATATATATAGGACAGGTGATGTATAAGATATTACTGATATATATAGGACAGGTGATGTATAAGATATTACTGATATATATAGGACAGGTGATGTATAAGATATTACTGATATATAGGACAGGTGATGTATAAGATATTACTGATATATATAGGACAGGTGATGTATAAGATATTACTGATATATATAGGACAGGTGATGTATAAGATATTACTGATATATATAGGGCAGGTGATGTATATTACTGATATATATAGGACAGGTGATGTATAAGATATTACTGATATATATAGGACAGGGGATGTATAAGATATTACTGATATATATAGGGCAGGTGATGTATATTACTGATATATATAGGGCAGGTGATGTATATTACTGATATATATAGGGCAGGTGATGTATATTACTGATATATATAGGACAGGGTATGTATATTTAGGGGCAGGTGATCTATTAGGACTTTTTGTGTAGGAGGAGGTGACATGTGATGTCTACCTGTATATACACACCTGCAATTGCTGTTGGAGGTTACCTGCCTGTATACTGGGGATATGACAGTATACATATAATTAGGCGGGATGGGGTAAGTGATCACTGCCGTTCACATAGGTGAGTACAGTCCCTCCCGGCTGACAGGTCGCGGTGTACTTACCGTACTCCTCCGCCATCTTCCCCGGTCCCCGCTGCCCCCGTCTCCTCCCGGCCGTTAGGTGGTTTCTCAGTCCGTGCGGTCACCTGGCGACGCCCACCGCTCACACCTGCAGCACGCTCCGCCCACCACATCCACTGACCACGCCCAGTTCCACCGGGATCTCAGTACACAGGGCTGGAGAGGAAGTAATCAAGAGCCGTACACAAGGCTATGTAT
Source organism: Rhinella marina (assembly GCA_900303285.1). Classification (NCBI taxonomy): domain Eukaryota; kingdom Metazoa; phylum Chordata; class Amphibia; order Anura; family Bufonidae; genus Rhinella; species Rhinella marina. Next base: position 153,774 of record ONZH01018076.1, read on the forward strand.
ATATACACACTGTACACAGGGATATATAGATACACACTGTACACAGGGTTATGTATATGTACACTGTACACAGGGATATGTATATGTACACAGGCATATGTATACACTGTACACAGGGATATGTATATATACATTGTACACGGATATATATATACACTGTACACAGGGATATGTATATATACACTGTACACAGGGACATATATATATATACAGTGTACACAGAGATATGTATATGTATACACTGTACACAGGGATATATAGATATACACAGTACACAGGGTTATGTATATGTACACTGTACACAGGGATATGTATACACTGTACACAGGGATATGTATATGTACACTGTACACAGGGATATGTATATGTATACACTGTACACAGGGATATGTATATGTACACTGGGGTATATACACACTGTACACAGGGATATGTATATATACATTGTACACAGGGACATATATATACACTGTACACAGGGACATATATATACACTGTACACAGGGATATGTATATACACACTGTACACAGGGATATATATATACACACTGTACACAGGGATATATTCACTGTACACAGGGATATACACACTGTACACAGGGATATACACACTGTACACAGGGATTTATATATCTACAGTGCACAGAGGGATATATATACTGTACAGGGATATATATATATACATATATACACACTGTACACGTGGATATTTCCAGTGTACACAATATACATATATACTCACATATACACACTGTACACACATTACTGTATATATATTACACATGTACATAGCATATATATATGAGACAAATGTACAGAGATATAAACACTGTACGCTATACGCACACACACATATCTTACCTATACAGTTTGCACAGAGATGTATATACATTGTACACCATTTTATTGGTCCCAAGTTCCCTAAAACTATGAGTGCCCCCATCAGACTGGGGCTACATCACGCTCCATTGCATCTGATGTTTTTGAATAGTGTCGCAGAAGTGCAGCATCCCGCAACACGAAAATCTCAGAAATGTGAACACTGCCGTATTCTTGGTCACAGGACACACGTCGCAGCTTCTGTGGATTAGCTTCTGGGATCCTGGAGCCTTATTTTTGTTACTTTTTAGGAAGCCACAATTGATAAATTTAGTTTATATCTCATCTTTTTAAAAGTAGTGTAAGATGACAAAAAAAATGACAAATCTTTGTGCAAATATATAACATGCGCAAAAATGTTTTTTCAGCATAAAACTATTTTGCCTTTTAGCTGATCCTTGCCAGGAGACGCTCTGGAAATTGATGTTCAACATAGAATTATTCGTGGAAAACGGAGGACCCTGGTTCATCACCCTGGAAACTTGACACAGTGAGCCAAGGTGTTAACCCAAAAATGGGGGCCACATACCCCCTGCAATGACAAGAGCTGCCAGTCGCACATGCACACGGCTGCTCCATTCATTTCAATGGGAGTTCCAGAGATATCCGAGTACAGCACTCACTTATCTTTGGAATTCCCATAGGAATTAATAGAGCGGCCACATGCATGTGCAACCGGCAGCTCCGTTTATTTCAGAGGGTGTACGGAGCCCCCGTTCTCGTGACTGGTAGGGGTCCCAGGGGTAAGAACCCCACTGATCTAATAGTTATGCCCTATCCACAGAACAGGACAGATAACTTCTAACAACCGGAATACCCCTTTAATTCAGTTGACGAGCTCTGAGTAAGTGATATGTAGCCAAGGGGGCTCCTGTCATACACAACCCAGTTGTTTCGCAACCCCCCCCTTGCTATAGATCGGTCCACTAAGCCCACCTCAAGAACACCCACTTCTAGGCGGGGCTTACATAAGCCCCACCTATTTTACACCCTGGGACTGTTGGCAACTTGGTTGGTTCAAGTCCATCAGAGCGCCAGCCATTTCATTCAAGCTCATAGAGAAAGGATCCGGGGGTCAAATACATCCATAATCCTTAAAGGGGTTATCCCACAAATAATGTAAAAAAATTAAAATCAGACATCATATAGGACATGACAATCTCTTTCTAAGAAAGCTAGAACCAGCCCTGTACCTCACATGGATCCAGAGATCTCCTCATTCATTGCTCTGCTAGATTTATATCAAGCTGACAGCTCAAGGGGAGTGTCTTCTCTGCTGCAGCTCAGGGGGCATGTCTCAGCTCTCCCTATCACAGCTCAGGAGGCGTGTCTCAGCTCTCCCTATCACAGCTCAGGAGGCGTGTCTAAGCTCCTCCTTTCACAGCTCAGGAGGCAGTTGAAATATGAAACTGAGCATGTGCGGCCTTCTCACTGAGCAGGTCAAAGAAATAAGAAATTAAGTGGCACTATACAGATACATTTTACTGAATATCTCAGTGGCTATACTAAATTTTTAATTTCATGCAATTACAAAAGTATTCAGATCCAGGTGCTGGTTTGAAAAATGTAGAATATTTTTCGTGGGACAACCCCTTTAAAAGGGTGATCCGAGGTCTGATTAGAATAATAAATGGCTTACTAATGTGAACCCCGCACCGCAGCAGCCATGACATCCCGTATACAGATACATGTGACCACTGCAGCCGATCACTGGCTTCAGTGCTCTAGTGCCGCATACCGATGAGGCCAGTGATTGGCTGCTGTGGTCAGGTGATGTCAGGGCTGCAGTGTTGGGGAAGGGAGAAGGGGAGCAGGGAGAATCATTCTTTTAATTATTATTTCCCTGCCTTTAAAAAAAAAAATAAAATAAAAACTTGGACACCACCTTTAATATGACATTTGCATAGAGAAGAGGAAGTCGTCTCGCCGCTGGGCTCAGAAACATTTACCGAAATAATAATGAAAGATAGAAAGATACAGTACAGGTTTTTCTAGACTCAATAAGGAAATCGCTGTAAGTAACTAAAAAAATATATGAAGGTCACAGGGACTTTTTCCGAGAGCATAGAGTTTTATTTTTCCATTAACATAGCCGCATGAGTGTTTTTTTTTTTGCGGAAGAGTAGCACCATTTTCTGAAAAACGTATTTTTTTTTTTGTGGGGGAAGGGGATACAAAATAATTTTTGGGTTTTGTTGTTATGGGTTAAGGGCTTTGTTCCATTATGACAACTTATCACCAATCCACAAGGTCGGAGATAAGTGTCTGTTCGGCAAGGATCCAGGGCCCCCACTGATTACCCAAATGGGGGGGGGGCCCCGTGCTCCCCTTTGAATGGAGCAGCGGTCACGTGTGTGTGTCTCTCTCTCAGCTCTGCACTCCCGTAGTTAAATGGAGTTGCATCGAGCATGCTTGTCTGCAACTCCATTCAAATGGAGATCCCATGATCCGCGAGGGCCCCAATGGTCGGACCCCTGCCAATCAGAAAAATCCCTATCCCCTTTAATCCAACATGATTACAGTGATTCCAATTTATTGTACATATTTTATTTTACGTTTTTTAGTCCCACTAGATTGATTTTTGCAGGACGACTTGTAGTTGTCATGGATACCACGGGTGCGGGTGAACGCTCATAAAATCCGCACTAATTTCCGTACGTTTCTGCGGCAAAATCCGCAATGTCTAGTGGTTTTTAGTGCAGATTAGATGCGCTTTTGCCGCAGATCTCACCCTTCCACTGAAACGGGTGAAATCCACAAAAATAATTGACATGCTATTAAATTTAAAAAAAAGCTTGGCAGGTCAATTTCCGCACAGAATCTCAGACACCTTGCTGGTACTGTAATACGCTACGGTTTTTTTCTGCACGTGTATTCCACAACATGTGCAGATGGCCTTATAACGAACATGACACTTTTTTTATTGCTTTTTTATTCTACTTTTTTTGGGTGGTAAATACTCAAAAAACAGCAATTTTTTTAAAAAAAAATTTTGGTGGGGTTTTATTTTTGCAATTTTTCCATTTAAACACTTTATCAAAGGTTTTGTTTTTTTTTTTCTTGGAAATTTTTTCAAAATCAAACTACTTTTTTTTTTTCACCTACTTACTGTCGGGGATACTGGCAGGCACTATAAGGCCGGTTTCACACGAACGTTGTGTTTTGCTGTCCGCAAAAAAAAAAAAACGGATGCCGTCCGTATGGCATCCGTTTTTTTTGCGGATCCATTGTAACAATGCCTATCCTTGTCCATTTTGCGGACAAGAATAGGACAGGTTCCATCTTTTTTGCGGGGCTACGGAACGGGCATACGGGTGCGGACAGCATACCATATGCTCTCAGTATTTTTTGCGGACCCATAGAAATTAATGGGTCCGCATTTTTCACATCGGAGCCCGCAAAAAATACTGTCGTGTGAAAGGGGCCTTAAGGCTGTGCCTCTGGCACGGCCTATTAGGCAGGCCTTCATTAGGCCCTCAGCTGCAACGTACAGACATCGGCACCCCGCAATCTCTTTTTTCAGTGTGCCAATGGTTTTGAGGGAAGGGGCTCCATCTCTCACCCACTTACATGCGGTAGTCCATATTGATCGCGACATCTAAGTGATTTAACGGCTTGGATCGACACTTCTGCTGATTCGGGCCCTTTCACACGACCGTGGAGCACAGTGTCATTGGTTGCTATGACGCCGTGCGCTTCCTGAGGCCGCCGCTGTACATTGATATACTCTATACAAGCGTGTACAGTGTCTCACTGTACAGCGCTGGCCTCAGGAAGTGCACGGCGCCATAGCAACCAATGACACTGTGCGCTCCTGCCCTCAGAAGAAGCGCGGTCCGGGTTTTCATGGACCGTGCTCCACGGTGGTGTGAAAGGGCCCTTAGAGCAGTAGCCCGGCGATGTCATGAGAGAGCCGAGCTCCTACTCTCCTCTGTATGGGAGAACTGTGCAGCACTTATTTTAGGCCCCGTAAAAAGGCAGCAGTTTACAGTAAGGCCTGTTAACAACCGCCATAAAAAAAGGCTATTGTTGGTCTTTAAGGAGGTTAAATAAAATATATGGCATCAGCGTCATCGTTACCTGTTCACACAATTAAGTGCCTGCAGGATGCTTCCTCTTGTAGTTAAAAGGACAAAAAAAAAAATACTTGAAGACACAGGATACAGAACATTGTTGTATTGTACACTCCAGTTACTGGTATACAGCTACAGCCCATGCCGACAAATGGTTAAACAAATCTACAGCTCCTAATACCAGAGTTTGAAGATTTTTACTGTGTCTGGCATCCATCTGGAAAGGACATTGGGAAGAGAAGGCCTGTCATCTCTGTTCAACCAATCAGCAGCGATGAGATCTTGGTCTGCTGTACTGATTGGCCGAGAGCAGTAGATGTCCTTTCTAGGTAGATACCAGGGGACTTGAAGCAGCGATCAATTGATCGTTTCTATAATGCTTTTGTATACATAGTATATCGAAGCCTTACTGCCTTGGTGGCGGATCAGGGCCCATTGTTAAAGGGGCTTTCCAGTGGAAAATAAAAATTGGTGGCAGCAGACTAAATGGGTTAGAAAAATAAAATAACGGACACTAACCTAGCTCACTTTGGTCTCTACTTCCTGTTCCCATCTTCACACACAGGACATGCCTGCTCAGCCAATCACCGGCCAAAGCGGTGACCCGCCTCAACCAGGGATTGGCTTAGCGGGCCTTTCCCGTGTGGTGCCACAGGACCAGGAAGTAGATGAGGACCCCGGCAGCGGATCGGTGAGACCCACAGTAAACCACTCTGAGTAGGCTACCACCAATTTTTTTTCTCACTTGTAAAACAATATTTTATTTACCTGAAATTTTCATTTCCTGTAGTCCGGAGGCAGCACAGCTTTTGTGATGTGCTGCTGCAGAACCCCTTTAAAAAGTTTCCAGCTGTCATAGTAAAGCATTGGCACCTTGTGATGAACTAACCGAGGTCACCTCCCTTGTCACCGTAGCTGCTACTGACCGCAGCGTTAAACGGGCTATATGATCAGAGGACAACTTTATTGCCTGGTGCCCAAGTGGTAACAGCCTGGAGGGGGGGTTCGGCAGCCATAGGGGGCATCAATGGCCCCTGATCTGACAGCTCACTTACAGTATGGGTACCGATTCCTGGGACAGGTCCCTTGTATGCTGTGATCCCCGCCATCTGTATGGGTATAGTGGCAGCACAGGAAGAGTTAATAACGCGCTATATACACAGACCAGAGAACGCGCTCCACCCATAACTGTAGCAGATGCATTAATCTCCGCTGAAAGAATCGCTTCCTACGACGTCTCAGGGTTCACTTTACTACTGAAGTGAATCGAGGATGACAGACGTGCAAACATGGCCGACCCGGCGGAGCGCTCTGCACACAGCATGGCCGCCAGAACCAGAGGACAGTCCCGTATCACACACGTGTGGAGTGGACTCTCCTATCTATAAAAAGTCATGACCTTTATTTCATTCATGAGACCGAATGATTTACAAGACAATGATCAGGCAGGAGAACCGTGGACAGAGCAATGCTCTGCAAGATCACTACGACTGTGAGCAGCGTGATGCTCTGCAGGATCTCAGACCAGAGGAGAGAAGATTCTGCAGGGTTCCTCTCAAAACTAGGCTCGGACAGGAGAGTCTAATCTAGGACACAGGCTGAGGAGGAGGTGGGGGAGGAGGAGGAGGAGGAGGGGGAGGGGGAGGAGGAGCAGATATGGGCACCGAATCGGGGACCTCAATGCGGGCGAGGCGGCTCTGCTCCAGAGCGATGGCTTCCGCCGAGTGCTTGCACCTCTCTGATCCGCACTGACAGGTGAAGTATTTGCTCTTGATGTCCCAGAAACGATCGCCGTAATCAAACCTGGAGGGAAAAGAAAACCAGAACTACAGGTGACGTCATGGAGATGGAAGAGGATACACTGCGGGTACTAAAGGGGTTGTCCTCAGGACAGTTCATCAACATCAGATCGGCAAGGGTCCAACTCCCGGGACCCCTGCCAACCAGCTGTTTGAGGAGACCTTCACTGTTCAACTGCTCACCGTCGACAATGCGGCAGTGTGATTACACCAGAAGTGCCATCCTCTCTTCTAACACTTTATCTGCAAGGATGCTGGGAGTCAGACCCCTGCCGATCTGATAATGATGACGAATCCTAAGGACAGGTCATCAATATGAAGAAACTGGACAACCCCCTTTAACCCCCTAACTGTTTTACCGGAGTCCAGCCCCAGCAGTGTGAAAAGTAGCTAACTGGAGGGGGGAGGGCTGCTTTTGATACTGCTACCTCCTGAATGGTAGCAGCTAGAAACATGCAACTGATCTTGTTTGAAAGCAGACATTCCAAGCTCTCAGACAATACCAGAACAGCAATATGTTCAGGACAGAGGAAGATATCACTGATACAAATCGGGATGCTGTGAATGCAGCTGAAAGTAAAAACAGGTTTTACGCGTGATTATTCACGACTTCTAACAGTGATTTCTCCTCTGTTGCTTGGACTTTAGCTGTTATTTTGGTCTTGTATGAAAGCCTGGAATGTCAGCTTTCATACAAGACCAGATGCATGTTTCTAGCTGCACCATCTAAAGCAGCCCTCCCCTTCCAGCTAGCCACTTTTCACACTGCCCGAGCTGGACTGGGGCAAAACAGGTGGTTAAAGGGATTTAATAGGATTCCCAATTGATGACTCAGGAAAGGCTACCAGTGTACGATGAGTGGGGGACAGCCATGGCCCCTCTGTTCTGCTGTTCAGTAGGTGTCCTGCGGGTATGAACCTCCACCAATCACACACTGATGGCCTGTTCTAAGACTCAATAACCTGACAAAAATCAGAAAAAGTCATTATGCGTTACTCCAAATACTAGATGCTCTCCTGAACAGAAAAATGCCTAGCATGTGACCTCCCTTGGATACTTGGAGGTGCAGTGGCACTTGTCATATTTCCTTGAGGGTATCTAATAGACATCCTAACTTAAAGAAGAACTCCCGCAAAAATGTTTAATCTCTGACCTGTTAGAAAGGTGCATGATATAATCTGTAGTGATTGTCATTTTCTTATCAGAGACTGAAATTGAGAGTTTCCACTCTCTTCTTATTGTAGCTGGGTCATGTGACCAACTCCCTGACCTCCAACTGACCCAGGACAGGAAGCCAGTCACTGCTCTATTCATTCCTATGGGAGCCTCACTTTCAGTCTCATAGTAATACATAGAGAATTAGACTTCCTGTCCACACATAAGTCTCTGTGTGAGTTGGTGGGTCTAATTCCTAGTCACATGACACAGATAAGGAACTTCAGGATTATATAACTCAAAAATACAGACACTGGAAAGAAAATGACATTCACTACAGATTACATCATGTACATTTCTAGCAGGACATGGAATACATTTTTTTGCGGGAGTTCTTCTTTAATGTGGCCATAGATATTAGATAGATGTAGGCCGATCTCGCCAATGATGGCTGGATTGGCAGACCACAGATTGTGTATGGGAGGCTCTGGACCGTACCCACAACAACAGATGTCAGGTGAGACAAGGACTGGGCATGTTGGGTTTCAAATGACTGATTCTTTTATCTGAATCAGTCTGGTAACAGTCTTTTTCCTGTCCAGGAAACATGCACGCTCAGCTGAGCCAAGCATGCATGTCTATGGGTGACCAGGGAGAGTCAGCCTTCTAATGTGTATGACCGCCCTTACAGGAGGTTATGATCGATGCTCATTAAGAAAAGATATCACTGCCATATAGTATATTTGTCACTTTCTGCTTACCCAAGCTCCTCTCCTGCCCGGATGTCCCTTCCGCTGAAGAAGGCGATGCGGGGAAAGCGCAGATCCTGGTGGGACATGAAGACTCGGACAGGGATCAGGTTGGGCTCACACAGGTGATTGATGAAGCGGCTGACGTTTCCGTAGTACCGGGCGTCTATGCAGTACACCTCCCCGTCCTGAGAGAGAAGAAGGAGGACATCAGTGCAGTGAGGACACAACCAACGAGGGGGGTGAAACGGTCAGTGTGCCTCACTTTGTGACAAGAGGCGGGCGGAAAAAAAAAAGTACAGCATGTTCCAGTTTTCGTTCAGCCGCCTCTCGGCATGTTTGCTGTGCTGCAGCGGGACCTCCGGCCTGTCCACATTACAGTGAATGGGGCCAGAGCGGACTTCTGGTGGCACACTTGGGCTAGCGTTAGCACAGATCGGGCAGGCTCTTCCCCTGCCGGAAAAGGCTACCTCAAGTGTGAAAGTAGCCTAAATATGTATACAGTACAGACCAAAAGTTTGGACACACCTTCTCATTCAAAGAGTTTTCTGTATTTTCATGACTATGAAAATTGTAGATTCACACTGAAGGCATCAAAACTATGAATTAACACATGTGGAATTATATACTTAACAAAAAAGTGTGAAACAACTGAAATTATGTCTTATATTCTAGGTTCTTCAAAGTAGCCACCTTTTGCTTTGATTACTGCTTTGCACACTCTTGGCATTCTCTTGATGAGCTTGAACAGGTAGTCCCAGAGATGCTTAGCACTTGTTGGCCCTTTTGCCTTCACTCTGCGGTCCAGCTCACCCCAAACCATCTGGATTGGGTTCAGGTCTGGTGACTGTGGAGGCCAGGTCATCTGGTGTAGCACCCCATCACTCTCCTTCTTGGTCATATAGCCCTTACACAGCCTGGAGGTGTGTTTGGGGTCATTGTCCTGTTGATAAATAAATGATGGTCCAACTAAACGCAAACCGGATGGAATAGCATGCCGCTGCAAGATGCTGTGGTAGCCATGCTGGTTCAGTATGCCTTCAATTTTGAATAAATCCCCAACAGTGTCACCAGCAAAGCACCCCCACACCTCCTCCTATAAGGCTTCACGGTGGGAACCAGGCATGTAGAGTCCATCCGTTCATCTTTTCTGCGTCGCACAAAGACACGGTGGTTGGAACCAAAGATCTTAAATTTGGACTCATCAGACCAAAGCACAGATTTCCACTGGTCTAATGTCCATTCCTTGTGTTCTCTTCTGCTTGTTGCCTGTCCTTAGCAGTGGTTTCCACCATGAAGGCCTGCTGCACACAGTCTCCTCCTAACAGTTGTTGTAGAGATGTGTCTGCTGCTAGAACTCTGTGTGGCATTGACCTGGTCTCTAATCTGAGCTGCTGTTAACCTGCCATTTCTGAGGCTGGTGACTCGGATGAACTTATCCTCCGCAGCAGAGGTGACTCTTGGTCTTCCTTTCCTGGGGCGGTCCTCATGTGAGCCAGTTTCTTTGTAGCGCTTGATGGTTTTTGCGACTGCACTTGGGGACACTTTCAAAGTTTTTCCAATTTTTCGGACTGACTGACCTTCATTTCTTAAAGTAATGATGGCCGCTCGTTTTTCTTTACTTAGAATTTGTATTATGGCAAAAAAAGCAGCTAACAGTCTATTCAGTAGGACTATCAGCTGTGTATCCACCTGACTTCTGCACAACACAACTCATGGTCCCAACCCCATTTATAAGGCAAGAAATCCCACTTATTAAACCTGACAGGGCACACCTGTGAAGTGAAAACCATTTCAGGTGACTACCTCTTGAAGCTCATCAAGAGAATGCCAAGAGTGTGCAAAGCAGTAATCAAAGCAAAAGGTGGCTACTTTGAAGAACCTAGAATATAAGACATAATTTCAGTTGTTTCACACTTTTTTTGTTAAGTATATAATTCCACATGTGTTAATTCATAGTTTTGATGCCTTCAGTGTGAATCTACAATTTTCATGGTCATGAAAATACAGAAAACTCTTTGAATGAGAAGGTGTGTCCAAACTTTTGGTCTGTACTGTACAGAAATCAGAGCCGATAAGACTATATAGTGTATATAGTGTCAGGTCTAACCTTGTTATCCAGGTCAAAGAGATAGGAGTCATCTTCTCTCACATCGGCTTCTGCATCGGAGATCAGCTCCCCCACATACCTGCAGGCAGATCCATCACAGAGAAACATGCTTTATGGGATGTCCGACACCAAGCCACCAATTTACAATGTATAGGAAAAGGCAACTAAGCTGAAGAATGGATCCCCCCCCCACCCAGTCTAATTATACACGGCTTGTTTCCAGGTATTACGACCACCCTGCAATCCAGCAGTGGTGGTCGTGCTTACAAACTACAGGAAAAAGCACCGCTCTCTCTGGTGGCCACCTTGTATCTGCGCTGTAACCCCTGGAAATGAGTCGTGTATAAAGGGACAGAAAAATGAATCAAGTCAGCAGAAGAGGCAATATGGAGAATCACAATACATTAGTAAGTGCCTTGTATTAACTTTCTCCACATGATAAATGGCACTTGCTGAAGTGAGACGATCCCTTTAAATTTAGTCTGAAGGCCAGCGTGGTGCACTACATGTCACTGTATGACTGGCACCATATGAAAACCTTATCAGAACAATACACATCCAATCGTTCAGTATCTTACAGCCGTGAAGCCCCCATTATACTGCACCGGGGCCGTGTCCTGCACCGAGCTGGTGTTTAACCCTATCCTTCAGAGTCACAGTCATCACATTGGAAACTTACTCGCAGATGAAGGATCCCTGGGGTATCGCCTGCAGCGCTCTCACTCCCCAGCCCATCTTGGCTGTACGGTATAGCTGCAGCCGGACCCTGAAACAGTAAAATCAGGTTATGTCAGTGTCACAACCGACGGCTGAATATGCGGAAAGCACGACCGCTATAAACCTTTCAGAGTTTCCGCCCTTTGCATCAAATTAATAAACACAATTTTTTTTTTATTATTATAAGGTCACTTCTGATTTCTTTAATAATTTTTACCATAAGTAATAAAACGAATAAGCTGGTACCTTCATCAGTCTCCCGATTCAAACGCTATTGTCCCCCCTAAGATCAGGGCAAATGAGTTGTTTGGTGCAACGTGGGAGTCACAGTTGCACCAATGGCTTCCTTACCTTTTGTGCTTAGCCCCGCCCCCCAGCTCTGAGTGACAGGGCCAGACAGTGGCGATTAAAATCTCGCCTGGCCCTGCGTTCTCGCCCCCGTGTGCTGGGACTGCAGGTATCGGCGTATGTGCAGCATACAGGGCTGAAGTCAGTATTATGCAGCCTTAGCAAACATCAGGGCTGTACTGCTGGCACACAGGCTAGAAGGCAGGATTACATCGCCACTCCCTGGCCCTGTCACTCACAGCTGGACCACAATGAAATGGAGCTGTCGCGCGACAAGGTGCAACAGTGATGCCTCTGTTGCACCAAACAGCTCATCTGCATAATACAGAAGGCTTAAAGGGGTTATCCAAGAGTATAAAAAGCTCCCCCATGTGTCAGGCCCCTCACATTGAATATACTTACCTGGCTCCCCATGCCGCTCCTGGTCCCCGCACCGCCGCTGCAGCTTCTCCCTATGCGTGGATGAAAATATCCGGTGCCAATGGCAGGCGGGGATGGGGACGAGCCTCCCTAGTGCCACTAGCGATGCTATGGAGGCTCGTCCCCGTCTGCCATTGGCTACTCCCCCAGACACCGGATGTTGTTATCCGCGCACAAGGCGAAGCTGCAGCGGCGGTGCGGGGGCCAGGTAAGTATATTCAATGTGAGGGGCCCGGCGTATGGGGGAGCTTTTTATACTCTTGGATAACCCCTGATTTCTCAGCAACAGAGGCTCTGATCTGTATGGGGGATAACAATTCAATCAGGAGACTGTGATGAAGCGACCAGTTAATTGTTTTATTACAAATGCTCTTTAACCCTTTCAGTCCCGGAGGTTTTTCGGCTTTGCGTTTTCGTTGTACTTTCCAACGCCACCATTTAATATTGCATGTGGTGTAGTGGGAAGCGGGAAAAAAAATTCCAAATCGGGTGAAATTGCAAAAAAAAAAAACGCTATTCCGCTACATTTCTACGGGTTTCTTATTTACAGCGTTCGATGTGCATTAAAACTGACCAGTTGCTTTCATTCTACTGGTCAGTACGTAGGGTTGCAGCGGTAACCGGTTCCACGATATACCACGGTAATGAAATGCACGGTTATCAAACCGTGGGCATTTGCTTATTACCGGTAAATGGCGACAAGACTTTTTAGTCTTGTCGCCATTTGCGCCTGGACCCGACTGCATTACTGATACTAGTCTGCGCTACTGCGCAGCCTAGTATCAGAGGACATGGAGAAAATAAAATAAAAAAATCACTTACCTGTCCTGCACCGTGGCTCCGCTTCGGTGTCCGGCGCTCCTCCTCTTTTCCGGGTCGCGCTGTACTGTCCTGACCGCGTACAGCGTCAGGACGTAGTGCGCGCACTCTGACCTGACGCTGCACGCTGTCAGGTGACAGTGCAGCTACGGGAGACTAAGGAGCGTCGGACACCGGAGAGGAGCTGCAGGACAGGTAAGTGATTTTTTTTTATTTTATTCAGATGGTGGCCACAGTGGGCCGATCTGAGGTCCGAGGATTAGTGTATCTTTTAATAATATATGTAACAAACTGTGATACCATGATAACCGTAATACCGCGGTATTTACTGAGACGGTTATCATACCGTGAAAATTTCATACCGTTGCAACCCTATCAGTACGAATCCGGCAATACCTAATATGTATAGTTTTTTCTGCGTTTTGATAGTGATAAAATAATTAGAAAGTTGCCCTTTTTTTTGTCATATCTTGACCCCTATAACTTTTTGGTATTTATGTGTACAGAGCTGTATGGGGGCTCATTTTTTGCGGGGCGATCTGAAGTTTTTATTGATACCATTCTGGGGTGTGTATGACTTTTTGATAACTTTTTATTTAATTTTTTTTAGGAAAAAAAAGTGACAAAAAACAGCGAATCACCACTTGGACGCTTTTTTCCGCCACACAATTAGCCGCATTGGAATTTTTTTTTATATTTTAAAAGTACGGGCGTTTTCGGTCACGGTGATACCCATGATGTCTATATTTATTGTTATTTAGGTATTTATTTTTTAATTATACGGAAAGGGGGGCGATTTGAACTTTTATATTTTTTTTATTTTTTATATATATTTTTAACATTTTTATTTTTAGTGATTATTTTAAAGCTCAAATATGAGCAAATAGATTGTGTTTTTTTTTATTCTATGAGCAATGAGTTTTTTAATTGTGAATTAATGACCGAATTTGCTCATGTCTTATCCTGGCCTGCAGGTTTACAGCTTTCAGATCGTGTACAGACACCCTGATTGGCCACACGGGGTGTCTGTACACCACCCTGAAGCGTACACTTCCGGGTTTAGACGCAACTAGATGCCGTGATCATCTAAAGGCCTATGAATACGCCGCCGATGGCGGTAAGTACCCGCAAGTCTCTGCTGTTAGAAACAGCAGAGACTTGCCGGCCATGACGCCCCCACACGTGCGAGTGGGCGCCATGTGTCCGCATTGCCCCAGCGCCGTACATGTACGGCACTGGGGCTGTAGGGGTTAAACAGGTTTTTCCAGAACTTAAATACTGATGACCTACAATCAGAATAAGGCCTCAACTGGTGGTGACTGGTGAGGGTCCATCTCCTCCCAATGATCAGCTGTTGGAAGCTCAGGCCAGTGCTGCGGCCTCCTCTTTGCCCTGCAACGTCCCATCCATTGGTAAAGCGAATGTGACTGAGCTGTAATACCAAGCACAGCCTCTATACAACCTAAGGTGCTCCGCTTGGTATACTAGGAAGAGCGCTGTGGCCACATCAAATGGCTGATTGCTAGGTTGTGCCAGGAGTCTGACCACTACTGAGGACAGGTCGTTAGGGTTAATTTCAGAAAACCCCTTTAATCTTGTGGCAATGAAACCAAGCTGGAGTATACAATACTCATTTGTAAAGCTGGTCATACAGAAGTGTCACGTTTGGCTGACTCTATTTAAAGTGTATGGGGAGCCTCCTGCGATTGGTCATGTTGCATTTGAGCATGCCCAATCCTTTTATGATGAAGGCGGAGTGGGAAATTAAAGCCATAACTAACATGAAAGCCATAACTAACATGCTAAACCTTTCCATCTGTCCTACTAGGTCACATGCGCCTCATGAAGGCCCGGCTTGGGCCCCCCCTTTCTATGAACTAAATCTGAAGAGCTCAGCGCGACGAAGTAGGCGCCGCTGTTAATACAACACTTACTTGATGCCGCTCTGCACCACTCGGTTCTTGCACGTCTGCCAGCACGCACAGGCCTGGTTACACTCAAAGATAAGTGGAGGCTCAATCTTGTTAAATTCCTGTAGAAGACGACCGTCCTGAAAACATTAAGAAAAAACAAAAAGGTGAGGAAGGATGAACGCAAGAGAAAACGGAGGAGACTGGAGCCCGTCCAGATAAACGCTCACCTTATCATACCAGCAGCGGATGCTCAGTTGTCCACAGAGGCAATTACTGGACGAGCAGTCATCCTGGCAGCTGCAGTTCTGTCCACACAAGTAAAGAAGAGTGAGCGGTAAGAAGAAGAGACCACAGCAGGAGGGGAGACGGGAACAGTGAGGGGGAGGCGGGAACAGTGAGGCGGGAACAGTGAGGCGGAGGCGGGAACAGTGAGGCGGAGGCGGGAACAGTGAGGGGGAGGCGGGAACAGTGAGGGGAGGCGGGAACAGTGAGGGGGAGGCGGGAACAGTGAGGGGGAGGCGGGAACAGTGAGGGGGAGGCGGGAACAGTGAGGGGGAGGAGGGAAAGTGAGGGGAGCCGGAAAGTGAGGGGGAGCCGGGAAAGTGAGGGGAGGCGCACCTGCAGGTGAGTTATGTTGCGGTCAATGCTCATGGCCGACGTCTCACAGTTCTCCGACACATACTTATAGTCGTCCGGGGTCGGTTCTTCATCCACTCCGTTCACACATGGGATGGGGAAGTTTTCGTACCCATGAGCAATGTCCCTGGCGGCACAGAACAGAAGGGTCATACGGCGGCAGTGACGTCAGAGTATTACTGGATATTCACAGCGCAGAGTAATAAAATGTGTCTGGTGTGAATACAAAAAACTATAGATCTTATCAGGGGGACGCGGAATCTTCCTCACCTTCCAGCAGCATGCAGTTCCCCTTTCCCTGTCCGCAGGTTCTCTGTAGACAGTCAGAAACCTCTACAGTCCCCAAAATGTCCGTCTATAGTGTAACACAGTAAATAAAAGAGCAGGATCAGGGAGAGGAGGGGGATGCAGCTGCAGTATCTCTCTATGCTGTCCGCAAAAATGCAGATCCGTTTTTTATTTGTGGACGGTTCAGCATGTCCGCAAAAAACGGATTGCATTCCGCATTTTTGCGGACCCATAGACTTCAATGGGGCCACATCCTAATTTTCACTGACAAGTATAGGACAGGTTTCATTTGTTTTGCAAAGCTGTAGAATGGAAGAAAAGGGCTCCATAGAAGTGAATGGGTCAGCATCTAATCCGCAAAAAAAAACAAACAGATCCGCATTCTTGTGGACAACATACGGTCGTCTGATTGAGCCCTTAGGGCCCATTCAGACGACCGTGGTATTGCGGATCCGCAATACCACAGATGCAGACCGCCGTGTGTTCCGCCGTGCACCCCATTGAAAATGCCTATACTACAAGTATAGGACATGTTCTATATTATTATTTCGCAGAGCCGCGGCTCGGCAAGATCCCGTGCTGGCCATTGAAGTGAACAGGCCCGCACCCAGAGGTCGCGCTACGTTTTTTTCAGAAGAATAAAAATACTCCTCTGACCATTTTTGAGGAGTATTTTTACCCGAGGAGGAGTACGAAATCTGCGGTAATTAAAATACATAATACGCAGGCCTGCACTTGCTCACATCTGTGTTGGAGGCTGCATTTGGAGCCTCTGTTGCAGATTCTGTTGAAAGACCAGACAAAAAAGCCTTGTATGCAGGAGTTTATTGTCTGGTAAAAAGACAGATCGCAAATGGAAACTGAACGGATCCCATTGTAGTCGGTGGAGTCTGTTCAGCTTCCCTGTGGGGTGACAGAAGGAGGGGGAGCAGGGTCACTAGTGGGCGACAGGGGGAGCAGGGTCACTAGTGGGGCGACAGGGGGAGCAGGGTCACTAGTGGGGCGACAGGGGGAGCAGGGTCACTAGTGGGGCGACAGGGGGAGCAGGGTCACTAGTGGGGCGACAGGGGGAGCAGGGTCACTAGTGGGGCGACAGGGGGAGCAGGGTCACTAGTGGGGCGACAGGGGGAGCAGGGTCACTAGTGGGGCGACAGGGGGAGCAGGGTCACTAGTGGGGCGACAGGGGGAGCAGGGTCACTAGTGGGGCGACAGGGGGAGCAGGGTCACTAGAGGGGCGACAGGGGGAGCAGGGTCACTAGTGGGGCGACAGGGGGAGCAGGGTCACTAGTGGGGCGACAGGGGGAGCAGGGTCACTAGAGGGGGGAGGGCTGGTTTATTAGTGGGGTGACAGGAGGAGGGGGAGCAGAGAACTGGGAGACTGGACAGAACCATGGTTGGGGGAGGGGGAAAATCACTCACTTGAAGATGGACAGCTTTTCACTGCCACAGCTCTCCCATCCCTCTCCACCTGGGGGACACAGGCCGGAGGCAGCTCTTCTCCCAGGCAACAGTGACATCAGTCCGCGGCCCTTTACCTCTCCAGCCGCACTGTTTTGTTCCCCAGGGTCCATGCTATGCGCGCTCTCCTTCCAGCCTCGGGAGCAGGCCCCTCCTCCTTCCAGCTCCCGCCGGCTTCCTCTGCCTCACCCGACCTGTCTTGCTCTGGCGCACCAATAACAAAGCTCCTGCTGTAAGGAGCTTTGTTATTGGTTATTTCAGGCACAGGCAGCATTGCTGTGCTGCCTGTGCCGTTCACGGCGCTCACGAAAAACTGAGAAAAGTCTTAGGCGTAGTGGTACGCCTTAGACTTTTTTCAGGGAGTAAAATTGCCTAAAAACGCGTCTATGACGCATTTTTATGCGTTATTGCGACCTCTGCCCGCACCTATTCCGCAATTTTGCGGAATAGGTGCGGACCCGTTCACACGGTCGTGTGAATAGGCCCTTAGTGTGTGTGTGTGAGGCTGCATACCGTAAGAGAGGAAAAGGAGAGGCGGGAAGAAGACATCGGGTCTATAAATGCAGAGGGAACATGGGCGAGATAACCAAGATGTATTAACTGACACCTGTGGATGTATCTCGTCCAACAGCCTGTATTAGAGAACCAAAGGCCCGGCCCATGTGGGTGAGACACATGCATCGCAAAAATTATTTAGAAAAACCGTTATAAAATAGGACTGTGCAAAATAGTTTTTCTAAAATAACTGGTAGAGCAGATTGTACTTTACAGGGCAGCCCAAACTGGAGCCAGTCCATGCTGCTCATATGTATCCACTAGGGGGCAGAGTGCCCTGCTGTCTGCTAGAGATCTCAAACTCGTGGCCCTCCAGCTGTTGTAAAAACGACAACTTCCATCATGCCAGGAGAGCCTACAGCTATTGGGGGCATGCTGGGAGTTGTAGTTTTGCAACAGCTGGAGGGCCACGAGTTTGAGATCCCTGCTGTAGGGTGTAATGAGATTCTACAGTGCTGGCTCCTAGAGCCTAGACCAGGGGTCAGCAACCTTTGGGCACTCCAGCTGTTGTGAAACTACAATTCCCAGCATGCTCCATTCGCTTCTATGGGAGTTCTGAGAAGAGCAGAGCATGCTGGGAGCTGTAGTTTCACAACAGCTGGATTCGGCCTACCCCTGGCCTAGGAGAGAGCAGGACGTCTCCTAGTGCAGAGATATTCTGACCCAGCGCTGTAGGATGAGATTCCTGCTCCATAATCATTTCTCTATATAATTTACACCATGTGACTGCAGTTCTGTCCACACAAGTAGAAAAAGAGACCACAGCAGAATAGAGGCGGCCCCATTCACTTCTATGAGAGCGGCTCCACATAAAAACATAGAACATGTCCTATACAGTGAAGAGTACTGAGATGCTAGTACACCTGCCCTGTTCCTGCTTTTAAACCTCATCATTGCAGTTTCTGGTCTTCTGCTCCTCATTGTGACCGTTGAGGTGGAGGTCCACACCCTCACCTGCAGATGATTCTCTCCGTGCGCACCGCTCTGTTGAGGATCCCCTGCCGGATCTTACGATTCAGCTGTAAAGCGTACCAGACGTCTGTGTGCTCCAGGGTCAGGTCACACGGTGTGTCACCTTCATTGTTCCGAACCTCAGTGTCCGCCCCACGAGACAGGAACAGGCTGGAGAGCAACGAGATCATTTCATAGGTGATTAAAAAAAAAAAAAAAACCCAAACATACATTATATATATATACACATACAGAGAGAGAGAGAGAGACTCTGACTTACATCATTATGTTTGACACACAAGTTACGTTCTATCAGAACAAACCATTAAAGAAGAACTCCTGCAAAAATTTATTCCATGTCCTGCTAGAAATGTACATGATGTAATCTGTAGCGATTGTCATTTTCTTACCAGTGGCTGTATTTATGAGTTATATCTCCCTGATGCTTCTCATCTGTGTCATGTGACCAGCAATCAGACTCACCAGATAACACAGCACCTTATGTGTGGACAGGAAGTCTAATTCTCTATGTATTCCTATGGGAGCCTCACTTTCAGTCTCATAGGAATGAATAGAGCAGTTACTGGCTTCCTGTCCTGGGTCAGTTGGAGGTCAGGGAGTTGGTCACATGACCCAGCTACAATAAGAAGAGAGGGGATAACTCAGAATTACAGTCTCTGATAAGATGATTACATTCACTACAGATTATATCATTCACCTTACTAACAGGTCAGAGAATAAAAAAAAATTGTGGGATTTCTTCTTTAAGTGAATGTAGCCCTAACTGGTATTACACAAACAGCGCACACTCCCAGAGTAAAAATGCACCAGCGATCAGTCACAAAGCTGTGAGTAAATTAGAAGATTGCCTCTAGGTCCAACTCTCCCACACGACCTGATATCAGGAGTGGAGAGACGCAGCCATGCTGGATGGTACACTCTCCTCTGCTACTGCGCCATCTAGAGTACAAGTGTGTCTACCACCCAATGACAGATGCCTGGAGGCACCCTCAAAGTATTTTGTGGCACCCATTCAAGTAAAAGGGCGCGGTGACTTAATACACAGAGTCCTCCAGAATGTGAGCCACTTCATTGCAGAAGCTCTCAACAATTGTTGTCATAAACAAGGCACCGCACCTCTATGACCATTCATATACCTCAACAAGTCCAGATAAGGCTACTTTCACACTTGCGTTTGCAGGATCCGTTTGTGAGATCCGTCCAGGCTCTGTCATGATAATACAACCGTCTGCATCCGTTCTGAACGGATCCGTTTGTATTATCTTTTACATAAAGACGGATCCGTCATGAACTCCACTGAAAGTCACTGGAGGACGGATCCGTTTTCTGTTGTGTCAGACAAAACGGATCCGTCCCCATTGACTTACATTGTGAGTCATGACGGATCAGTTTGGATCAGTTTCTTCATGCGGACACCAAATTGCAGAAAGCAGCGTATTAGTGTCCGCCTCCAAAACGGAACGGAGACTGAACTGAAGTAAAACTGATGCTTTCTGAGCGGATCCTTTTCCATTCAGAATGCATTAGAAGAAAACTGATCAGTTCAGGAACGTTTGTGAGAGACAGGGACGGATCTGACAAACGGATCCTGCAAACGCAAGTGTGAACGTAGCCCGAGTCTGACATCTCTAATCTCCATACAGTATGTTCAGATCTACACTCCCTATTCTATCTGTGGGACTCGTCTGGTCCTTTTACCTCTTATTACGATTAGTGTTGAGTGATGCTACATCTGAAGCCGCTTTGCTCAAAACGTTGGATTAACACTGAACGGAGACCCGTCTCTGTACGGTATTAAAATGTATGGGCTCCAATGTGCCGAAGGAAAACCACTCAGGTTTGGTTCGGGATACCAGTCTGAACCAAAGCCGAGCTCGGTTTCAAGTTTTAAAGTGGTTTTCCACTTTATCATCAATTACTGAAGTTATTCAACAAAGTCCTGCGCGACTTAACGCAAATAACGGACTTCAGCTCATCAGAGCACGTACATTCTAATACTATACGGCAGGGCTGGCCAACCTGAGGCTCTCCAGCTGTTGTAAAACTACAACTCCCACCATGCCCTGCTGTAGGATGATAGCTGTAGGCAGACTGGGCATGCTGGGAGTTGTAGTTTTACAACAGCTGGAGAGCCGCAGGTTGGCCAGCCCTGCTATACGGAGACGGATCTCCGTACAGTATTATTCCCAAGTCTTGAACGAAGAAGTGACTTCGGATGAAGCATCCATAGCTCGCTTTGCTTAACACCAATTATGACCCCTCGTAGATATTACTGAAGCAGCCGTCTTATTACAGCCACACACAGCTCTGTAGACCTCCCAGCTAATGCTTTAAAGGGGTTCTCCGAGTTATACATATATTGATGACCTGTCCTCAGGATAGGTAATCAATATCAGATCGGCAGGGGTCCGACACCCAGCACCCCCGCCGATCACCCCCGCGCCAGCGCTGCCTCCTCTTCATTGTTTATCTGCTCGCCATAACATCCGTAGCGGTGATCAATGTAATTACACCTAACTGCCCCATTCATCTCAATGGGATGGCTCTGTAGTATACAAGTGTATAGGAATAAGCCCTCCCACTGAAATGAATGGGGCAGTTAGGTGGGATTACACCCGCTCACAGCTACGGATGTTACGGCGAGCAGGTAAACAATGAAGAGGAGGCAGCGCTGATACGGCACTCGCCTCCTCTTCAAACAGCTGATCGGTGGGGCCCCGCCCATCTGATACTGAAGATAGGTCGTCAATAAATATAATTTGGAGAACCCCTTTAACCCTTTCACGACCGGAGGTTTTTTCGGTATTGCGTTTTCGTTTTTTGCTCCTTGCCTTCATACAGCCATAACTTTTTTATTTTTCTGCTCACATAGGTGTATGAGGGCTTGTTTTTTGCGGGACAAGTTGTACTTTCAAATGCCACCATTTATTATTGGATATGGTGTAGTGGGAAGCGGGAAAAAAATTCCAAATCGGGTGAAATTGCAAAAAAAACACTATTCCGCTACAGTTTTCCGGGTTTTTTTTATTTACGGCGTTCGCTGTTCATTAAAACTGACCAGTTACTTTCATTCTACTGGTCAGTACGAATCCAGCGGTACCTAACATGTTTAGTTTTTCTTGTGTTTTGATAGTGATAAAAAAATGATAAAGTTGGTTGCTTTGGTTTTTTTTTTTCCTTGTCATATCTTGACCCCGATAACTTTTTGGCATTTATGTGTACGGAGCTGTATGGGGGCTCATTTTTTGCGGGGCGATCTGAAGTTTTTACTGATACCATTCTGGGGTGTGTCTGACTTTTTGATCGCTTTTTATTTAATTTTTTTAGAAAAAAAAAAAAAAGTGACAAAAAAGTCAAATCGCCATTTGGACGCTTTTTTCCGCCACACAATTCGCCGTATTGGAATTTTTTTTTTTTTAGTTTAAAAGTACGGGCGTTTTCGGTCACGGTAATACCCATGATGTCTATATTTATTGTTATTTAGGTATTTATTTTTTAATTATACGGAAAGGGGGGTGATTTAAACTTATATTTTTTTTATTTTTTATAAATTTTTTAACATTTTTTTAAAAAATTTTTTTAATTATTTGAAAGCTCAAATATAAGCTAATATATTGTACTTTTAATTTTTTCACTATGAACAATCTCTGATTTTTAATCTTGAATTAAAACTCATGATTGCTCATTTCTTATCCTGGCCTGCCATCTAGTGGCCAGAATAAGAATTGCACTTTGAAAGCTGTAATCCTCACCAGCGAGGATTACAGCTTTCATAACGTGTACAGACGGCCCGATTAGCCAATCGGGTCGTCTGTACATCACCCGGAAGCAAACTGCTTCCGGGTACAGACGCCACCGGAAGCCATCAGAGGGGCCCAGAAGAAAAGAGAGGCCCATAGGAAGACGCCGCCGATGGCGGTAAGTAGCTGCAAGTCTCTGCTGTTAGAAACAGCAGAGACTTGCCGGCCATGACGCCCGCCGCACCCGCGAGCGGGCGTCATGTCCCCGCACCGCCCGAGCGCCGTACATGTACGGCGCCGGTCGGGAAGGGGTTTAATGGATTTTCCAGGATTAGAAAAAAAATTGCTGCTTTCTTCCGAGAAACAGCTCCACACCTGTCCATGGGCTGAATCTGGTATTGCGACTCCGTTCCAGTGAAGTGAATGAAGCCGAGCTGCAATACGACACACAACCTGTGGCCAGGATTGGTGCAGTTTTTTTTTTTTTTTTTTTAAAGAAAGCAGCCATGTTGTTCCCATCCTGGGTATGCCTGTAAACAGAAGACAGAAGGCTCTTACTTTACGCAGTGGATGTAGCCCTCGCGAGCGGATATGTGCAGTGGCGTATCCCCGTGGAAGTTGACCGCATGCAGATCGCACTGTGCGTTAAGCAGAACCTCAGCAATCTCCGCGCTGCCGGTGAAGGACGCCCAGTGTAAGCAGATGTTTTTCTCCTGCAGTGAAGAAAATGCCCCAAAACTAATAAAACAAACCGGAATATGGAAATGAATAAAGGGGGAATGAGCGCGGGGGATACTCACATTGTCCTGCAAAGTAACATCTGCCCCCCGTGTCAATAATGTACGGATGACATCAATGTGTTTGTGCTCTGCAGCCCAGATGATGGGTGTCCAGCCTCCATTGTCCTAGGAAGTACATCAAGGGTTAAAACAAAGCCTCCCCACATGTGGATGTATAATGCCCCTTTCACACGAGCGGGAGACTCGCATGTCTCCCGCAACGCATCTACAGGGCTGGACTCGGCACGGACAGGGATCGCATAGCATTATATGTCAGTGCCGGAGTCCAGCCCTGTAGATGCGTTGCGGGAGACATGCGAGTCTCCCGCTCATGTGAAAGGGGCCTAAAGGTCTGATCGTCCCCCTCTCTCACCTGGGCATTCACATTGACCTGGCCTGTGGAAAGCAGGAATGACAGCATTTCCAGATTCCCACTTTTGGCTGCGTGGTGAAGGCAGGTGGAACCATCCTCCTCCTGAGAAATTAAAAAAAAGAAATATCACCGCAGTGAATAGACAGTTCCATATGTCCCATCTATGAATCCTGCCAAATGTCAGAGCAAAAACAGCGCCACCTAGTGTCAAAATGGTTAATCGCATCTTGAAGAGACTAGACGCTTATTAATACAGGAGGTTAGGAAGGCAAACAAAGGGGGCGTTCTTCATGGAAAACCTTTGTAAATCTAACTCCAAACTTCAGGAAAGTCTGCATCAAGAAACACACCGCAGCTTAAGAAGTCTGTGACCGGGCCGACTCTAGTACAGAAAGGTCATGTGACCGCTTTAATCTCCGCCAGGAGCAGGGTGCTTGGTTGTTCTAATAAGCTACCCAATTTAACCCTTTCAGTACCGGAGGTTTTTTCGGCTTCGCGTTTTCGTTTTGCGCTCCCTGCCTTCGTACAGCCATAACGGTTTTATTTTTCTGTTCACATAGCTGTATGAGGGCTTGTTTTTTTTTTTTGCGGGACAAGTTGTACTTTCCAACGCCACCATTTAATATTGCATATGGTGTAAGTGGGAAGCGGGGAAAAAAAAATTTCAAATGGGGTGAAATTGCAAAAAAAAACCCGCTATTCCGCTACAGTTCTACAGGTTTTTTTATTTACAGCGTTCGATGTTCATTAAAACTGGTCATTACGAATCCGGCGATACCTAATATGTATAGTTTTTCCTGCGTTTTGATAGTGATAAAATAAATATAAAGTTGGACATTTTTTATTATTATTTTTTTGTCATATCTTGACCCCTATAACTTTTTGGTATTTATGTGTACGGAGCTGTATGAGGGCTCATTTTTTGCGGGGCGATCTGAACTTTTTATTGATACCATTCTGGGGTGTCTATGACTTTTTGATCACTTTTTATTTAAATTTTTTAGAAAAAAAAAACGACAAAAAACAGCAAATCGCCATTTTGAGGCTTTTTTCTGCCACACAATTCGCCATATTGGAATTTTTTTTATATATTTTGAAAGTACAGGCGTTTTCGGTCACGGTGATACCCATGATGTCTATATTTATTGTTATTTAGGTATTTTTTTTTTAATTATACGAAAAGGGGGGGTGATTTAAACTTTTATATTTTTTATATATTTAACATTTTTTTAAATTTTTTGTGATTATTTTAAAGCTCAAATATGAGCAAATAGATTGTGTTTTTTATTTTTTCCTTATGAGCAATCAGGGCTTTTTAATTTTGAATTAAAAACCGAATTTGCTCATTTCTTATCCTGGCCTGCCATCTAGTGGCCAGAATAAGAATTGCACTTTGAAAGCTGTAAACCTCATCAGCGAGGTTTACAGCTTTCAGATCGTGTACAGACACCCCATTTGACCACGGCGCTACTAGATGCCGTGATCTCATGTGATCACGGCATCTAATGGCTGAAGAGGAAACCGCCGATGGCGGTAAGTACCCACAAGTCTCTGCTGTTAGAAACAGCAGAGACTTGCCGGCCATGACGCCCGCCGCACGTGCGAGCGGGCGCCATGTATCCGCATCGCCCCAGCGCCGTACATGTACAGCGCTGGGACATTAAGGGTTAAGGGACTCCCTCTGGAAAAAAAAAAAAAAGCTACAGGATAGGAAACAAGCGTCTGATCAGTGTCAAAGCGAAGGCTGGGGTGCCACCAGTCACAAGAAAAGTGGGCTCCGTGCTCCGACCAGCTGAAATAAAGAGTTCGTTGCTGCTCCATTCACCTCCATGGGACTGGGTTCAGCACTCGACCATCTCTGTCAGAGATGAATGTCGCTCCATTCATATAGGGGAACACGGGACCTCTGCGCTCTCATGACTAGTGGGGGCCCCAGTGATCAGATCCCCCCCCCTTTTTTTTTTCTAATCTTTTTATTGTAATTTTCAGTTACAGTACATATAAATAAAAGGGAGAACAAATACAAGTCATAAAACAAAAAAAAACAAAAAAAGAAAGAAAAAAATTTATTTTGGTGTTACAGATATGCACATATTTTATAAATGTTTTAAATATTTAGTTTCCATAGGGTGCTTTCTAATTTTTCTACATCGTACCATTCCGTGTGTTGGAATGGAGTCATCAGATTTTCTATTTTGTGAGTTTTCAAGTGTGTTTCAATAAAAGTTTGCCATTTTTCAAAGAAATGATGCGTTTTTTTTCTTTGTTATTTAAAGGGGTTGTCCGAGTTATTTTTTTGTCCTTTGTTTGTTTCTAACTAGTCAAATACAACAGCTTTTCCATACACTTTCTGCTTCTAAACTTGCTGGTTTCTCAGATTTCACTCAGGGTCACATGACCTGTGATGTCAGCTTGCCTCCCTGCTAATCTTATATTTGTGCACAGAGCCTGTACACCAGACGTCACTGTGCTGGCTTGCATTGCCGGGCTCCTGCTATCTGCTCTCCCTGGATTCTTTCAGATAAAACATTAACCCCTTCAGCCAGAACACACTGAAAGCTTTACAACAGCAGCTGCAGATGTAAAGAGACACAGGATCTGCTCTCCGCATCCTACAGACACAGAGCTGACACTGGAGCTGATCTGGAGGAGATCTGCAAAGTATTGTATTGTACAAGAACAGGTAGGGGGAAGACCCTGTGTGTATCAGCAGTGTCATTGTACAGCTGGGACTTGTAGTCCTACACATACAACATGCTGCTGAGTATTCCAGCAGACATGTCACTCAGGGCAGCTCTTGTATTCACTCCCTTTGCAGAGCAGGAAGGGGGAGGGGCAGAGATTGTTATTACTGCAGGTAAACAAAGGCCAGAAGAAATCCAGGGAAATGAGGAAATCTAGAATTTTTTTGCCTAAAATTTGCTTAACTATTATATATTATATATACTGTTATATATTGCTGCCCATCAGATTTACAGTACTAAAAATTCTTTGTGAGGTGAAAATGAAAAAAACCCACAACTCCTACAAGGTTTTTGGGGTTTTGATATTACAGCGTTCACATTGCTCTAAAAATGACATGACATCCTTATTCTACGGCAATACCAAATTTGCATATTTTTTTTCTTTTACTAAACCTTAAACAAAAAAATACATTTTTCTTTGCATCGCCAGAGCTGTGTGAGTGCTTGTTTTTTGTGGGGCAAACATGCGGCTTTTTCACAACTTTTATGAGGGGGCCAAGATGAATAAAAACGGTGAACTGTAATTTTTTTTTTTTTAGATTTTATGAGTTCTAATGTTTCGGGATGCAGCAATACTTTTATATGTAAAATTGGGAAAGGGGGGGTGATTTAATTTTTTTTTTTAGATTTTTATCTTTAAAAAAACAAAACAAAAAAAAAAACACGTTCTCCACAGTAACTTATAGCCTCCTTAGGGCTCTGGAACCTAAATTCTTCTGATCACTTGTCCCACAATCCACAATAGAATACAACTGCGGTCTATGGGATTCTGAGACACTGCATGGTGAGCTGCGCCTCGCGCAGAGCTTTACAAGCAGTTTACCATATAAGCCTGGGAATCTTCAGCAGGCCCCAGGCTGTCATGGTAATCGATCGGAGGCCAGTGATTTCACTAAAGGAGCTCTGATGGGAAGGGAGAGGGACATGTACAGGGTTTCTGTCACCAGTTTTTTCGGTATGAATCAGGCTGACATTAGAGATGTGCTAATGTCACCTGATTCCAAATATATATCTGTTTTATTTACTGGTGCCCCCATTTTTATATAAAATGAGCTTTTATTTTATGCTAATAAGGCCTCTAGGTGCAAGGGGCGTTACCCCTGCTCCTAGAGGCTCTGTTGATTGACAGGCCCAGGCAGAGAAGAAACACTCCATTCACCATAGCTTGCAAGGGACCTTCAATGATGTCATGACCATGTGATCAGTCACATGGTTAGGATCACACGGTCATGACATCATTGAAGGTCCTTGCAAGCTATGGTGAATGGAGTGTTTCTTCTCTGCCTGGTCCTGTCAATCAACAGAGCCTCTAGGAGCAGAGGTAACGCCCCTTGCACCTAGAGGCCTTATTAGCATAAAATAAAAGCTCATTTTATATAAAAATGGGGGCACCAGTAAATAAAACAGATATATATTTGGAATCAGGTGACATTAGCACATCTCTAATGTCAGCCTGATTCATACCGAAAAAACTGCTGACAGAAACCCTTCAAGGGGTTAAGAAGATCAAATAAATGAAGCGACTATCCATAGTGGGCTTACCTGGTGGTACACACAGGCTCCACATTGTGCCAAATATTTGGCAACATCCAAATGATTGTTGACAACGGCTTCTAGAAGAGGTGTACGAAGAACCTTGTCAGTGGCATTAAAGTTGGCACCGGCCTGGGAGGGAATAATAAAAAAAATAAAAATATGTTTTTAAATGTCACAATGTAAACAGGACTGAGTGCAAATATATGGCAGCACGACTGTACCTGTATGAGGATGTGACACAGCTCCATGCTTCCTCTCTGTGCGGCAGCATGGAGGGGGCTTCTCTTTAACTGCTGATCATTCAGGAAACTGGAGTCTTGGTTATCCGCTGAAACAGAGTAAGAATAAGTGTAGTTAGCATAGAAGACGCTGCTCTATGGGCGACCAAAGTGCCTATAGAGGCACAGAGAGACATCTCAAAATGTGAGAATAATGGCAATATCACCATGGTGGACGGCAACCGGGGTTGCAGATTCCCACTGAGCCTGCTGCAGTCACATGCCATTCATTATCTGTGTGACCGCTGCAGCCAATCACTGGCCTCAGGGGTCATGTGTGTGTGTAAATGGCAGTGATTGGCAGCAGTAGTCACCTGAATGACGTCATGGCTGCAGGACCAGCGGGGAGTAGAACAATGACACTACAGCGGTGGGACATTTAAAATGTAAGGTTTTTATTGATACGGCTCCCTGCTCTGTGTCGGGCAGCAATTGCCAAGTTTTAGTTGATAGAACACAATTTTGCAAGCTAATCGCCCTGTGTAGAGGCCTCCTATATTGAGGGGGGTTATCTAAGAGCAGACTGCATGGAAATGTCTGGGTTCACGCTGTGTTTGCAGGTCTGTTTGCTTTCCTAGTGTATGTCAAACGCACACAGACCACCATTCAAACAAGAAGGTCAAAAGAGTGTTATTGTGCTCAGCAGGGTTAGAAAATCATTACAGTTTACTTTACTGCCTCAGTCATCTTATCTCAGAAGTCTTTACTGTGGTTATAGCACCATCTAGTGGTGTTAAAGGGGGTTGTCCCACGAAAAATATTCTACAGCTTTCAAACCAGCTCCTGGATCTGAATATTTTTGTAATTGCATGAAATTAAACATTTTGTATAGCTACTGAGTTATTCAATAAAATATATCTGTATAGTGCCACTTAATTTCTTATTTCTTTGACCTATTCACTGAGCAGGCCGCACATGCTCAGTTTCAACTTTTAACTGTCTCCTGAGCTGTGATAGGGAGAGCAGAGACACGCCCCCCTGAGCTGTGATAGGGAGAGCAGAGACACGCCCCCCTGGGGAACCCCCTGAGCTGTGATAGGGAGAGCAGAGACACGCCCCCTGAGCTGTGATAGGGAGAGCAGAGACACGCCCCCCTGAGCTGTGATAGGGAGAGCAGAGACACGCCCCCCTGAGCTGTGATAGGGAGAGCAGAGACACGCCCCCCTGAGCTGTGATAGGAGAGCAGAGACACGCCCCCCTGAGCTGTGATAGGGAGAGCAGAGACACGCCCCCTGAGCTGTGATAGGGAGAGCAGAGACACGCCCCCCTGAGCTGTGATAGGGAGAGCAGAGACACGCCTCCTGAGCTGTGATAGGGAGAGCAGAGACACGCCTCCTGAGCTGCAGCAGAAAAGACACTCCCCCTGAGCTGTCAGCTTGATATGAATCTAGCAGAGCAATGAATGGGAAGATCTCTGGATCCATGTGAGGTACAGGGCTGGTTCTAGCTTTGTTAGAAAGAGGTTGTCATGTCCTACATGATGTCTGATTTTCATTTTTTACATTATTCGTGGGATAATCCCTTTAAGTTGTATTACACTTTGTTTTCCTGTTACAAAGACTAATGCATTGTGGGAAAGAGAAGTCTCCAGTCCAGAGCTCTCCTATGCTTGTCTCCTTCTCAGATCACACCATCCTTGTAGAAGCATATCTGGTGAGAGATCTGCCTCTGTTTTAGGGATATTGTGTGATGTGAAACAGTTCAATCAGTTGTAAATGTTACTCAGGGAGTGGTTATAACTGTTAGACATGCAATCCTATGTGTAAGCAGCCATTTTGCCATGTGCTCCACGGTTAGGGGCCGTTCAGATTGCAGCCCGGAGATCAGCGCAGTATACATACGGAGAATGAGGTTCTGGGAGGCAAAGTACAGTGATTAGGATATAGGGGGTGCGGCACTCACTCAGCATAAGCAGGACTTTCTGCAGTTCTCCGGCCTTGACACTAAGGTAGAGCTGCCTGGAGTTGTATCGGATCTTCTTCCGGCTTCTTCCTTCTCTCTTTTGCTGGTTTATACTGTGGGAACAGAGATTGCTGATCTCTCAGTACAGCTGCTGAGGTCAGGGAAAAGCAGTCGGGGAGACCAGAACAAGCAAAAATAAAAAAAAAGGTAATCTCATACTTGTCAGTCTCTTGGGCCATCAAGGCTTTCTGAAGGGCATCACGGGCAGGACCAGGAGGCAGACCGGCAGCGCTGAGAGCCATCCCAGACGGAAGGAGAACAGAGGGGCCTTCAACGCCTCCGTTGAGAGCTGGGTCGTCAAGGGAACGCTTTGCCGTCGCCTACACCGCTCATCCGTGCACTGACGGTACAGACAGACAGGTCACGAAGGATGCATCAACCGAAAACAAAGCACGGGCTAAAAGGAGGAAAAACTGAACGCACCTGGGCTGTGTAGTGTCAGCCCTTCCGGGACCGCCACCGTCGTGTGGAGGAGGGGCAGGGACAGGCACAGGGGTATCCGCTTTTGCTATGGTAATCTGCTCGGCTTCTGTTGCGTCTTCTCCGCAGTGAGGACAGAAAATGATGCCATTTATAGGAGAAACACAGGCCTTGTGAAAGCGATGATTAATCCTGAAGTCGGGATGGCACTCCAGGAACGTTCCCTGCACATCGAGGAGGAAGAAGAGAATATTTAGAGATGCTGTATCAGGACAAAAAACAAAAAGACCCGAACATGTTAAAAGGGTCTGGATATGGAGCACCTATGCTCATCATGAATATCAGATAGGCAGGGGTCCAGGAACCACGCGGATCAGCTGCTAGAAGGGGCCCTGGAGCTTGTCCACGTTGCTCTGCACTTCGACACTGCAAAAATTTGCTAGAAAAGGTTCACCCATCCAATCACTGGCCTTCTGAACCCGGACATATCCCCTTCTTCCCCTCCTCAGCCCCTCTGACATGAGCAGCGCTGAAACGTGCAGGGCAAAGGGTTTATTCTGGAGATCCGGTGATGTACCGGGCTCTCAATGGGTAAGCTAGGCGAAAGTTAGGGCAGAGCTAAAGCCGCCCATTAGTGCCGGTGACGTCACCAGGAACACTGCCAACACCGAATGAACAAAAAAGCCCTTGCTCTGCTCGATCCAGTGCAGGGCAAGGTGGAGTATTGGAGTATGAAATGCTCTGATGCTCATGTCAGAGGGACTGAGTGGGGGAAGAAGGGAATAACCCCTTTGACGTTGACCCGCCTCAGTAGACCGTTCCGAGCATTTCCCAGCCGGAAAAAGTGGTGCAGAGCAGCAGGGAACTAGAACGGTGGCGGAGAATCAGTGGAGGCGGTTAAGGTTATCTGCACGCGTTTCCCATGCAGATAAAACGCAGAGAAAGGGCTCGTGCACACGACCGGTGCCGGCCCGTATTGCGGCCCGCATAGACCAAGTCTGCAATACACGGGCACCGGCCGTGTGCAGCCCGGATTGCGGACCCATTCACTTTAATGGGTCCGCAATCCGGGAGATGCGGAGCGGAGGCTCGGATTGGAACACCACAGAAGCACTACATTGTGCTTCCGTGGCGTTTCTGGCCGTGCCTCCGCACCGCAAAAAAGTAGCGCATGCACTACTTTTTTGTGGTGCGGACCATCGGATGCGGATCCGAATCCGGTGGCCCCACTGTCAGTGCCCGTGCATTGTGGACCAAAAGTTCCAGTCCACAGCACGGCTCGTGTGCCTGAGCCTTAAGGCTGAGTTCACACACTTCAGTTATTTGATCAGTTTTTCCCGTCATTGTCATCTGTGTAATCCCATACAAGTTGCTGGTACTGTATTAGGCCACGTTCTCACTTCAGTTATTTGATCAGTTTTTCCCGTCAGTTATTGTGAGCCAAAACCAGGAACGGGGGGAGATCTTTCCATTATCCCCGATCTCTCGGTGGAGGCTTCACAACTGGTTTTGGCTCACGATAACTGAAGTGAGAACTTGGCCTAATACAGTACCGGCAACTTGTATGAGATTACACGGATCTCACGTACCCGTTGATTCTTTGTTCCGTGTGGATACCGACCTTGCAATGCGGATTTTGAAATCCACAGCCAGTTTTTGGTGCGGATTTCACCCCTTTTCAAGAAAGTGTGAGCTCTGCTGCAAAACAGCGTCAAATCCGCAAACAAAAAAATTGAAAACAACACGTATGGATTTGCAGATCTTTTCCCTGTTTACCTGCATGCGTGCGCAGATAGCCTGAAGCTTCTCCGTTATTCTTAACTCGCTCTGCCAGTTTTTTTTTTTTTTTCCATTATTCTCCATGGAAAATCTCTTTACCGTCTCGTCTATTGCTACAAGTCACACTGCTGAACCTGTGCTCAAATGAGCACCAAAAGAATGAATTGTGAAATCCAAAATGGCTTCTGGGGGTTGAATTACCCCTATTTTTATTTACAGAATTCCTATACGAGTACGCACTATAGTCCAACAGTAATGTCTGACCTCAACTCACCATAAGACTGACGCCAGAAAAGGACCACATGGTCTACTCTGAAGAAGTGACATAAGAACTCTATTGCTACTTTCACACTGACGTTAATGCTGGATCCGGCAGGGTTCATCAAAAACGCTTCCGTTACTGATAATACAACCGTATGCGTCCGTTATGAACGGATCCAGTTGTATTATCTTTAACATAGCCGAGACGGATCCGTCATGAACCCCACTGAAAGTCAATGGAGGACGGATCCGTTTTTTTATTGTGTCAGATGTCTGGCTCATTGCTTAGGTAAATGTATTCTATCACCTGCATTCTTCAGTCTTATTGTGCCACCAGTGCCCCTTCACCTCTCCCACCACTTGGGGGTGCTGGCACCTGAGGACAGGTCATTAACAAGGATGCCAACGCACGCCATTGCACCACAGGCCGAAAATACAACCGTTCACCTGACGAGAAGTGTATTTGGCTACAGCTGATGCTCTGCGCCGAAAACTCCTCCAGCGAACACACAGAACAGACAAGAGTAAAAAAAGAAATCTGAACAGACCCTTAGGGCCCGTTCACACGGTCCGCACCTATTCCGCAAAATTGTGAAATAGGGGCGGGCCCATTCACCTCTATGGGCGGCACACGATCTTGTCGAGCCGCGGCTCCGCAAGAAAATATAGAACATGTCCTATACTTGTCCGCACGCACGGACAAGTATAGGTATTTTGAATGGGGCCGCCCGGTGTGTGTTCTGAGTGGTGCGGAACACACGCCGGGCGGCCCCCATCATTACTGCGGGTCTGCAATAACACGGCCGTCTGAACGAGGCCTTAGACTGTATTAGATATGACTGGTACGTACGCTGGTGCAGAAATATCCACATCCGGGGCAGCAGTGATGTTTGACCATTCTGGCTCGGTGACTTTCGCAAAGGACCATGAGAGGAACTCTGCTGGAAGGACGCATGGTTTCTCGCTTGGTGATGGGAGTATTACAGCCGCTCAGCTAAAGTGAAAATGATAAAGAATTACGTCAAATGCTTTAACAGGGTTTTCTGACATTTTTTAAAAAATTTTTTACTGATGACTTATCCACAGAATAGATCACTATCTGATTGGGGGGGGGATCTCCGACACCAGGGACCGCCGCTGCCTTCTCGCAGCCTTAGGCTACTTTCACACCAGCGTTAATATTTTCCGGTATTGAAATCTGTTATAGGGGCTCAATACCGGAAAAAAACGCTTCCGTTTTATCCCCATTCACAGTCATTGGGAAAATAGAACTGAACAGAACGAAGCGCTCCAAAATGCATCCTGCTCCGATCCGTTGCATTCCCAGACCGGAGAGCTGCAAGCTGCCGTTTTCTTCCCGTCATGGGACACAGAGCAAAACGGATGCGCCATGACCCACAATGCAAGTCGGATCCGTTTTCTCTGACACAATAGAAAACTGATCCGTCCTCCATTGACTTTCAGTGGGGTTCACGACGGATCCGTCTTGGCGATGTTACAGATAATACGACCGGATCCGTTCATAACGGATGCAGACGGTTGTATCATCAGTAACGGACGCTGCCGGATCCAACAATAACGCTGGTGTGAAAGTAGCCTTACCAAGCACACCGACGTCCATGTATGCTTGATATCGCGCTCCTCAGCCCCATTCACTTAGCTGCTCCGAGGCCACTGCTCGATGAATGTGTCGTCACTCTGATTAGGAAAAGCTGAGAGAAGGCCGCGGTCCTCACAGGAGAGTCGATGCCTTCTCAACCAGCTGATCGACAGGGTTGCCTGGCTATGGAATCCACCAGATATTGATGACCATGATATCCAGAGGATAAGTCATCAGTAAAAAAGTCTGCAAATTAAATCTAAAATTGTCTGCAAAATGATAATGTAAATTCAGTTTCTATACAGAGATGACTCAGAGACCACTGGCTATCGCTCACTTGATCCCTGGACTTTTGCTCTCACTGCTATGTAGGTCAAGGTGTTCTATTACCTATATCTGTGGATCTACACATACAAGGTCCGTGCACCCTCCCTTCCCTCACCTCTCCGTCTACGCTCTCCGTGGCCATGCACATATTGTTTGCTTGCTCGCAGACTCGCTCCACGCTTGGAGCCTCCATACGACAGCTGCACAGGGGAAGTTCTTCGAAGCGCTCGGTGTCCATGGAGCTGGACTCATTGCACACACCTGAAAAAGAGCCAAGATGTCGGCTACAGGAAGCACGAGGATAAATCGCAGTCAAGTAGCCATAAGCATTAGGGAGGGGAGGGGGGGCAGAGGCAAAAACAACAGCCACGGGATCTTTAGTGAGGGAAAGCACAAGGCTTGGTCGTGCCGAGAGCGTAAGGTGAGGGCACAATGCCGGCATGCACAGCGGACACTGTTAACATACTGGGTGACAAAATTACCTGTGTGATTAGGAGACAGAGTCCCCTCACTAGGCAGATCCAGGGATCCGAGAGGCACCTCTGTGTACTCACTTTGAGATCCCCCTACAGTACTAGCAGCTACAAGAGGAGGGGTATAAGGTAAGGTGACAGATCTGTGGCTACCATGATAAAATTCACCCTTATATCATATCCCATCCAACCAATGCATCTGCCCTCCCCAGACCTGCCCGTCCTCTCACCTGTCCCAGGCTTCTCTCTCTCGCGCCTCTTCCTTTTCCTCGTCGGTTTTAGCCAGGCCTTGTCCATCTTCCACTTCTTTTTGCTTTTCCTCTTCAGGCTGCTGGAGCTCTAGAGGGACGGAGCACAATCCATCAGTGCCGCGCACGAGGACAGCAGACGTGTATAACCTCTCTGCAGAGATAGGATCTACTTACCCTTTCTGACTGGTTTCCAGAGCCTTCTTCCTCCTCCTCCTCCTCCTCTTCCTCCTGCCGTTAGACAATAGAGTGTCAGTCTCTAGATAATGGCTTCCTCAGCTAAAACTTTACCAAGAGTCTGTTTACCTTGCTGTCGGTGTCTCCCTGGTCCTCCATAGACATGCTGTCATAGAAGAGGCTGAACTCTGTTCCCACATCTGGCTCCCAGTCCTCACCCTCCATGCCATCAGGGTCCCGGGAAGATCCTGGAGCAGGGGAGGAGGGGACTGAAGGTTCCTGACAAGGACGTAAAATGTCACAATTAATAGACCAAAATTCCATGCCGGGTAACTTGGAGCTCCAGCGTCCTGATACACAGCTCCAAACGCCCTGCTTCCCTTCTCACAGCCATAATGTTAAATGATAAAATATCAATTAAGCCCAACTTATACAGCGTCCATTAACCCCGTAACTGTTTTGCCAGACTGGAGCTCCAGCAGTGGGAAAAGTAGCTAACTGGAGGAGGGAGGGCTGCTTTAGATGCTGCTACATCCTGAATGGTAGCAGCTAGAAACATGCAACTGGTCTTGTATGAAAGCTGACAGTCAAGGCTTTCATACAAGACCAAATGATAGCAATATGTAAGCAGACATATGTAATATGTAAGACAAAATGAAAGCAGACATTCCAAGCTTTCAGACAATACCAAAATGACAGCAATATGTTCAGGGCAGAGAAAGATATCACTGATAGAAATCGGGATGCTGTGAATGCAGCTGAAAACGAAAGCAAAAACAGGTTTTACTTGCAATTATTCCCAACTTGATTTCTAACAGTGATTTCTCCTCTGTTGTTTGGACTTTAGCTGTTTTGGTCTTGTATGAAAGCCTGGACTGTCAGCTTTCAGACAAGACCAGTTGCATGTTTCTAGCTGCTACCATTCAGGAGATATCACCATCTAAAGCAGCCCCTCCCCCCTCCAGTTAGCTACTTTTCACACTGCCCGAGCTGGACTCGGGCAGAACAGTTAGGTGGTTAAGGCCTGTGTGCGTCCTCTCTATTGACAGTTTATGGGACTGAGGAAAGAAGCCGTGCGCTGGACTCTGCTACCTCCCATAGGCTTGCAGTGCAGCAGAAGGACACATGCTTGACCCACGCTGCATTCAAATGGGGGCTACAGGACCCCTCCAGTTAGCTACTTTTCACACTGCCCGAGCTGGACTCGGGCTAAACAGTTAGGTTGTTAAAGGGGTTATTTCTTCCACTGGGACCGGCCACACTAATCATTAGTACAATGGTCCCAAGCACCAGTTCTGTAGAGAGAGAGGTGGTCTCTAGTATTCTCTGCTGCTCTACTCAAGATCTACGCGACTAAGGAACTTAACCAAGTACTGCACCAGTCTCATAGACGTGAATGGTAAAGCAGTGCGCGTGCGACCCTTGTTCTAGTAATCTGAGGGTGTCCTACAGGGTTAGGCACCCAGTGATCACACCTTCATCACCTGACCTGTGGATTACCATATTTTTGCACTATAAGACGCACCCCCCCCTCAAAGTGTGTGGGAGTGGGTGGTAGTGCATCTTAAAGGGCGAAGACTAATGAGCTCTTCCAAAATGGAAGCTCTCATTAGTAGTACAGTAAGGGCTCATTGGCTGTCTGCAATAATGCGGGTCCAGTTTTTGGTGGATTAGATGCTGACCCATTCACTTCTATGCGGCCCTTTTCTTCTGTTGTATGGTTTCACAAAACATATAAAACATGTCCTATACTTGTCAGTGGAAATCAGGACGTGACCCCATTGAAGTCTATGGGTCTGCAAAAATGTGGAATGCAATCTGTTTTTTTTGCAGACATGCTGAATTGTCCACAAAAAAAAAAAAAAAAAAAAAAAACGGATCCACATTTTTGTGGACTGCATACGGCCATCTGAATAAGCCCGTAAGGATGAGGAGCGGTAAATACAGCACTCCTTGTGCTGGCTCTGTACTCACCACTCCCCGGTTTTCTTCTGTGCTGTGATCTGCGCACCGTGTGTGGGTGTAGTGACCTCACGTTGTGCAATGTCAGGTCACAGCA
The DNA here is from genome assembly GCA_900303285.1 of Rhinella marina. Classification (NCBI taxonomy): domain Eukaryota; kingdom Metazoa; phylum Chordata; class Amphibia; order Anura; family Bufonidae; genus Rhinella; species Rhinella marina. The sequence goes on from ONZH01018076.1 coordinate 191,421, forward strand.
CAGCGTGGCAGGAAGATGACTGGATCTCCTGAGTGACAGCGGCGCCCAGAGCAGAGGAGGAGAGTTTATTTTTTATTTTATTTTTTTAAATCTGAGGTCTGATTAATATTTATTCTTATTTTCCTCCTCAAAAACCTAGGAGTGTCTTATAGGTGAAAAATATGGTAAAAATCTTCTTCATGCAGTGATCGCCACCTAGAGGCAGCTGCCAGATTTTCATCATTCCACTCTATGGCTGTGTAAAAAAAAAAAAAAGGTCTGGAGCTCTGACCCTTTAACCCTTTCAGTCCCGGAGGTTTTTTCGGTTTTGTGTTTTAGTTTTGCGCTCCCTGCCTTCAAACAGCCATAACGGTTTTATTTTTCTGTTCACATAGCTGTATGAGGGCTTGTTTTTTGCGGGACAAGTTGTACTTTCCAACGCCACCATTTAATATTGCGTGTGGTGTAGTGGGAAGCGGGAAAAAAAATTCCAAATCGGGTGAAATTGCAGAAAAAAAACGTTATTCCGCTACAGTTCTACGGGTTTCTTATTTACAACGTTCGATGTTCATTAAAACTGACCGGTTACTTTCATTTTACTGGTCAGTACGAATCCGGCGATACCTAATATGTATAGTTTTTCCTGCGTTTTGATAGTGATAAAATAATTATAAAGTTGGCCTTTTTTTTTTTTGTTGTCATATCTTGACCCCTATAACTTTTTGGTATTTATGTGTATGGAGCTGTATGGGGGCTCATTTTTTGCGGGGCGATCTGAACTTTTTATTGATACCATTCTGGGGTGTGTATGACTTTTTGATCACTTTTTATTTATTAATTTATTTAGAAAAAAAAAGCAACAAAAAACAGCGAATCGCCATTTGGACGCTTTTTTCCGCCACACAATTCGCCGTATTGGAATTTTTTTTTTATATTTTAAAAGTATGGGCGTTTTCGGTCACGGTGATACCCATGATGTCTATATTTATTGTTATTTAGGTATTTATTTTTTAATTATACGGAAAGGGGGGTGATTTAAACTTTTATATGACCGAATTTGCTCATTTCTTATCCTGGCCTGCCATCTAGTGGCCAGAATAAGAATTGCACTTTGAAAGCTGTAAACCTCATCAGCGAGGTTTACAGCTTTCAGATCGTGTACAGACACCCCGATTGGCCACACGGGGTGTCTGTACACCACCCGGAAGCGTATGCTTCCGGGTTTAGACGCAACTAGATGCCATGATCACGGTATCTAAAGGCCTACGAAGACGCCGCCGATGGCGGTAAGTACCCGCAAGTCTCTGCTGTTAGAAACAGCAGAGACTTGCCGGCCATGACGCCCGCCGCACGTGCGATTGGACGCCATGTGCCCGCATCGCCCAAGCGCCATACATGTACGGCGTTGGGACTCTAAGGGTTAATCATAGATTATGAAATGAAAAAAGCCACAAAAAATATAAGCACAAACACAGTGATGACAAAATGTCCTAATTCTCACCCAATGGTGAAAGTTCCTGCACAGTCGTAGTACTAACCTCCGAGTCCTTTGACATGGCAGCGAGCGTATGAGCGGGTCTTTTCTGTGTAGAATCTGAAAAAAGGGAAGACCTAATCAGCAAAGGGGCACATGTCCTGCCAGTACTAGGGACATCCATAGATTTTGTATCCACTGAGGACATTCTGCATCGTCCTTCCTAGCCCCCCTTCAATGGTGACGAAACACCTTTATACCATGAAAAAAAAAAACCTGATTCTTCCATGTGTAGTTTCCGACTGCAATCGTCATTCGTTTTCGGGCCCCCTAAAAGGCAGTTTACAAGCTGCTTCTAGCTTCAGACTTTTCCCATGTGGACTTGTCCCTGCCTGCTAGATGTAAGGTGTGTGTCCAGGATGCTGCTGTCATCACTAGCTCTCAAGTAGAGGCATCTCTTCATTACTGGGCTGATTTCTTCTTCCACACTCTCATCAGGAATCTCCTCTCACTTGTAATGACAGTCACTGATGCTGTAGAGTTAGCCATCGGTGCTCTGCTTGTCTCACTACACTTGTACACAGCCTTGGCGATTTCCCCCTCTGTAAACTGCCTTCTATGTCCTTAACCTCCGCATCTACAACCTGTGTAAGCTGCCCTTCTCTCCACATTCATATACAACCTCCTCCCCCCCTCCCTGCTGCCATCTCTAACACAGAATAGGAAGGCGGAGAGCAGAGTGACGTCAAAAAGCTCTGAGCCATTTATGTCAGATTCAGCAGCACTGCCGGCTAGGTGAAGGACTTACACAAACTGTTGACAAGCAAAAGGGTAGGACATTTTTAATGAAGATAATTTTGGAATTTGCTTAAAGTGTTTTTTTCTTATCCTCCTTATCCTTAGGATAGGACACCCCCCACCGATTAGCAGTTAACAGCAACAGCCAGTGAAGTTCCCCACCAAAAACGTAGCTGGAAGCACCGTTCCAATCCAAGTGTAGTGGACATGCTGGAATACTGCAGCTGAACTCCTATCCTAATGGGAGCCGGGCAGCAGTAACGCAGCAGAGCCACCACACTTAGAACAGAGCCTGCCTGCAGTAACCTCCTGATGAAGGCTTTGAGGTGAAACGCACATCGAGGTGCTTGCGCTTCCTTCAGTTTACTCGCCATGTCACAGGGTTTGTGTATATACTACTCTAATGCTCTCTGGATATTATTTCAAAATGTTTTCTTGAAATTTAGACTCTTTGTGATGAGCGTGACTGTTATATTTAGTATAACTGCCATTCCCTGTATACATGAGCAGCCATTATTTCCACTAGGATCCGTTGTAACTGGTGGCTCAGTGGTTAGCACTGGTGCCTTGCAGCAAATGTGTCCTAGGGTCAAATCCGACCAAAGACAACATCTCCATGGAGTTTGTGCGTTCTCCTGTGGGTTTCCTCTGGTTTCCTCCCACCCTCAAAAGACATATAGATAGGGACCTTAGATTGTGAGCCCCACTGGGGACAGCGAGTGACATTAATGTCTGTACAGCGCTGATGAATATGTAAGCGCTATATAACTGCATAAAATAAAGTGGTATGACCTGTGTGATGTATATGGTGCACAGATACAATACAGCCATATAGTAATACGGATTAATTGTAACACTGCCCCAGTGTGTACTTCTCTGTATCTCCCATCTTGCCTGATTCTTCTCTCCTATTTTTATAGAAATTTTGTGAAGGATTAAAGAGGACCTCTCCCCTCTCCTGACATGTCTGTTTATCTCCATACATTCCCCATGTAATAACAATTCTGGAACATCTATTCTTATGTCTCTATGTTGTGCCATTCCTTTATTATTTCTACTAGAAGTTATGAATGAATAGCTAGCAGTCTGCAGTAAGGGTACCGAGAGGAGGTGACCAGTTGGGGGTGTGTACCTGCACAGTCTGAACATGACAGCACTGATTGGATAGAGTCAGTCTGTACAGGGACACGCCTCCAACTTGTCACCTCCCCTCTGTACCCTTACTGCAGACTGCTAGCTATTCATTCATAACTTCTAGTGCAAATAATAAAGAAATGGGACAACATAGAGACATAAGAATAGATGTTCCAGAATTGTTATGACATTGGGAATGTATGAAGCTATTACAACAGGCATGTCAGGAGCGGGGAGAGGTCCTCTTTAAAGGGGTATTCCGATCATGGATTAGTATATGCCCCCATTGTCTGATAGGTGCGAGTCCCACCGCTGGCACCTCCACCAATATAGAGAACGGAGCAGGAGAGTTGTGCCTGGAGGACCCCGGGTTTCTCGGGGTCTGGCCACCACCAGGCGCAGCTTCCATAGAAATGAATGGAGGGTGGGTGCACATGCTGCACAGTGCGCCCTCCTCAACTTTCCCTGCTCCGTTCTCAGTTGGGACCCGCACCTATAAGCTATCCTAGCAATGTGCCCCCATTGTCTATGATGGGATAACCCCTTTAATTACATGACTAAAATGATATGCTATCTTTATAAGGATCCATTTGAGTCCCATCTTTTGCTTTTTTTGAACATGGGTAACGGATGATTATTAGGGGGTGCCGGACCCCCACTGTCCTGAGGATAGGTCACCAATAGAGGTAGTGTGAAAAACCCGTTTCATTTCTGGCATTTAGAATGCAAATATAAATCAACTAAGTCCAAATCCTTTAAGACTGCTTGTCCTGAGGCACTGTCCGGTTATCCAGCAGGGCTCGTGTGCAGGTTTGGCGCCCCCCCCTCATAGTCCCAGCTATACAATACCTGGGCTGATTCTGCTGCCCATCTTGGGGTCTTTCCTCATACTCTGTTTCACTCCATCTGCAAAGAACATCCCGTCCCCCGACATCTGGAACAAATCAGTAAATGGATGAAGTACATGACATTCCTAGAACAGCCAATTCTCCCTTCTCCGTCAGACACTTACACGGCCGGTCCGCGGGATGGTCTTCCTGGCGCGGTGCACTTTGTCCATTCCGTCCCGGTTAATATTCAGCAATCGCATGGCCAGGCTCTGTGTGTTGTGCGGCATCTTTCCAGCACCGGTAAGAGACATCTTGGCTCTGCTGGAGATAGGCGAAGAGGACAAAGATGGCGGTGCTGGGAAGGACTTGGACGCGTGACCTGTCAGGCAGAAGAGGAAGAGTGCGCAATCAGGAACCGCGAGTAGCGGTCAGGAGGCCGCAGGATGGCGGGCTGTATTACCTGACAGACCTCGGACTGGAGGTGAAAAGGTCAGGTTCTCCTTCTCAGTCTCCACCACGTTCTTCTCCTCGGTGGTCGGCCCGCCCACAGACGCGTTCGGGATCGCTGCAGCATCACCTAGACAGACAGACAGACTGCATGAAGATTATCTGCTCCAATACATCCTCGCCTACACCAGCGGTTTCTGACAGGGGCTCCTCTGTAAAAAAAAGACCCCCCTGAAGCTGGAGAATGTCAGGATGTGTGCGGAGAACCCTAAAGGCAAGAGAAGCCAGGACTGGGCGGAGTCCGGGGTCTGACTGGAGTCCGGGGTCTGACTTGGGAGTCCGGGTCTGACTTGGGAGTCCGGGGTCTGA